>NW_019168004.1:10606070-10634694 GCF_002303985.1 Durio zibethinus
ACATTAGTAACTAAGGAAAACATAATCCAATCAAGGGAAAGGAAATGTTAAGAAATTGTGAAATTTTTACAATTTCTTCCCACATGTCAATGTCTTGTCCTTAATTAATCATTATTATTAAATTAAAAATACTAACTAATTTTTATTTCCTTATTAATATTAAAGTCATTAATTATTAAAATAATTCAACACAAGTCTATTTATTTAAAAAATGGACAACACATCTCATATTTAATTACTCTTTTAATAGAATTTATGTAATTACAAAATTATCTCTCAAATCTAAATGTTTTGATTTAGATTTATATATTTGTATATTAACATACTTATAAATGTAAGTTTTGTTTTAATATGTTGCATCTAAAAAATCTTTTTTGATTCATAATAGTTTTGATATATTGAGAAAAATAAAAATAATTTATTATTATAAAATATTAACTTCATGTGAGTATTTAAAGATATTAATTTTCAAGAGTAAAATAATCTTTAAATAAAGTTTTTGATAAATAACTAAGGACGACTAAAAGAAAAACTTATTTGTCCTCAAAATTGAAAGTTTTAGATAAGTTATATTTTTAACTAATAAACTTACGTTGAATTATGCTCAAAATGAAACCCTAATAAAATTAACCCTAATATATTCTTAAATGTTACTTGAGCTAACATATATAACTAAAAGGGATGTTCAGTGCCACTAAAATTATATGACACTTATATGTATACATAGGTTACTGTTTTTTAGATCAATGTGCATTATAAAAATAAGTTCTAAAGATTGAATAAACTAATACTGTATGTTACTTGAAATTAATTGATTGTGCAAACAAAGATTATAAAAAAAAAACATATAAAAATTATCATAAAAGCTATAAAAGTTAAAAGGCTTTAAAGCTATCTTATATAAAAATAGCTATAAAATGAATTGACAAGAATTTTGAGTATAATTATTAGTAAAAAATTACAGATAGTTAATAAATGATTTTTTGGCATAGTCCTCATTTCCATAATTATAATTGTAAAAAATACATAATTTATTTGTAAAGGAGAAAAAATTTTAAATTTTTAAATTTTCAAATTTGATCAACCTAACAAGTTAACTCACAATCGTCAAATTGCATACTTCTAGATTAAAAATTTTATTAAAACATAATTTTTAATACATTAAAATTATACATTTAAAAATTAAAATTATATTAACTTCACTTGTTACCTTACAAATCATAATTAAATTATCAATTATATTTTTTTAAATTGATAAAAATTATTACTTTTATTTCAATGACATGATTAAGTTATTGTCCATAAAATTACCATTCACTTTGATAATTTGCGATTATACCAAGCCATCACCAAGAAAATCACGTATGGGGCCATATATAACATCTTTTACTTAAAATAATATTATCAACTAATTATCACCGAAAGTATGTACCTTTTTATTTTTTAACAATAGTTTGACTTCTTCATTCGCTTCCTTCCCATTCTCTCTCTAGTTTTTACCGCCTCTCTCCTATCGTCAGAAAATAAATAGCCACAAAACCTAGGTTTCGATGCCCATTCCTCTGTTACGCCATTGCATACCATTTCTAACGTCAATTTCTCAAAAAAACAAAAAAATCTATCCACTCCTGTTAGCTCTCTGTTTCCAATTATGTAGTTATTTTTTCCAAAATACCCAAAATAACATAGATCTACAATCCTAAAGCTCGGTTTTTTTCTACAGAAATCCCTCATTCTGTCTTTTTTAAACTCTGAAACCATCTTAGATCACTTTCTCCATCCTTCTTCAAAATCCCCTCAAAAAACTTCATAACGAAACCCTAAAAATGGAACTCTAAGTTATCATTGCCACCCTTTTAGCCTGTCGAACTGTCTTCATTCTCTTCCTCTTCTTTCTATCCTTTTGAACGCCCAAACCCTTTCAAAATGGCTTAAACTGAAACCTTAATTAAATCCTTTTTTTTTTTGTTTTCTGCAATTTTTGCTTTTATTTTTTGTAATTTTTTGTTGAGTTGGTTTTTTATTCTGGCGTTTCTTACAGTGTTAAAGGTGGCTTAGGTTTGGTGATGGTTTTTTTTTTTTATTTCTGATTTGATTTTTTTGGTAATAAGTTTGAGTTATGCTTAGTTTTTTTTTCTTTAATTAGGCAAAGAAATTTTTAATAATTTTTGTAATGTCGAGATAAAGGGATTTTGAAAATTTTTTGTTTCAAATTTGAAAACAATCTATATTTTTTTTCTTTTTTTCCACTCCTCCGTGGCCAGCGTTACCGCCGCTAGTTCTTAATGGCCAAAAATGTCTTAATGGATAGTTTAATAGTTAAATTGCCCAAAAATATTGTAATGTTATATAATTCAATTATGCTTTTTTAATAATGAATATTTTAGTTCTCAATATAATTTTCTTTATTTTTATGTTAAGATTGATATTTCTTTCTAGTAAAGCAACCTATTATTGGTTGTTAGAACTTAGAACTATAAAAAAAAAATAAAGAAAAAAGAGAGAATGATCATAAAGATTGCAAAGGGTAATCACTTATCTTTTTTTTAAAAGGAAAATTTACTATTCATGCCTATTTCATAAAGTATCGTATAGCTCTCTTTTGGGGTTTTATAGCATTATTTAAATTTAATTGTATTAAACTTCAAATTTTATTTTAAATGAGTTATGTAATTATTTTTTAAAAATAACATTTTTTATATTTAAAATTTAAATTTTAACACATAATTTTTTTATATCTCATAACCGCAATCTTTGTACCAAAAATTAATTGTATTGAATAATTTATAAATTAATATTACAAAAATTAAATTATTTGTACTTCAAATTTTATATTTAAACACCTGACAACAAATATTAGTAAAAGAGAAGTTGAGAAACTAAAAATTTTTAAATATTTTTCATACATGTAAATGCCACTACATTTAAGGTTTTCTTTTTTCTTTTTTCAAAGAAATACTTTTCCTTTATCTCATAAATTTCATTTTTCTTCAATATTCAAATAATTAAGACTTTTAATTGTAAAGTTCTAATTTTAAAATGTTGGAATGTCCCCATTAATTGGAAGACAATAAAATTTATAATGTTTTGAGCTAAAAACTAGAGGGAGAATTAATTAATTAATGAAGAATTATAAAATACATTAAGAAAATAACAAAAACTAGTGAAAAAAATAAGTAGAGATATTCTAGCCATTGTTACTTCACTAGTCTTGCAACCAGTTTACATTTCATATCAAAATTTCTTTTATAAGTTTATTTGTTAACGTCATTTATATACACACAATAAATATTTATATGTCAAAACATTGTTTAAATTTGTAATATTTTCTTATATTATTATTATATATATTTATACACACATTTAATTAAATAATTACATTTTAAAACTATCAACTTCCTTATGAAAATTTCCCAATTTATCAACTACAGATAAAATTTGGCAAAAAAAAAAAAAAACTAAAACTTTTTTTAAATTCCAATAAAAAGGATCCTTTAGAAATTAGGATCGGTAAAATAATAGCATGGCCCATGCTTTGTCAGTGTCCGATAAAGGAATTGCCATACCTGATTCAAAAGTCTAAATGTCTAACAACTAAAATTAGGATAAGTACTTAAATTAATTTACTTTTGAATATATATACATGAGTAATTTTGAGTTGAATTTAAAAGATATATGGGTAATCAACTGAATCTTAGAAATTAAGTGAAAAATTAATTTCAATGTTAGAATTATAAATAGAGGAATTAATCGAGAACTATATGCAGAAGGATGTTCAAAAAATAAAAAATAAAAAATTACCTTATCATTGAATAGACAATGTGATACATCAACTTGGAGGTTGTGATCCATTGAGATGCTGCTGCTGTTCTTTCCAACACTTGTACTAGAATCACAATAGAATGTGCTAGGAAGAGGACATTTCCATATCTTTAGTTCCCTTAGAATGGAGAATTCAATTGGATTAATTCCACCGCAAAATCTTTTGAGATTGGGAAGATCGGCGAGCTGTAAGGAGTCAAGTTTAGGAAACACCATAATGTTATTCCTTTCTTTTTCTGCACTGACTGCTATTACCTCTTCCATATCCTCACACTTTCTTACAACAAGTGTTTTCAGTTGCACAAAGTTTTAACCATTGAAGAAGGAAATGCATACTTCAATTTATGACAGCTCCCCACTATCAATGTTGATAAATTTTGAAAACGAAAAGTCATTACAGCAGCTGGAAATTGATCATCCCATAGTTTTCCAATACTACTCAATGATCTGAATACCAACTCCTTTATGGCAGGGAACACAACCTGCAAATGATAATCATACATATATATTTGATATATTATTAATAGTTCCCTTAATTATTATTATTCAAAAATTAAAATGAATTCATAAAAAATGTAATAGCGGTGACTGATTTCAAAAAATTATATGAAATTCACACAAATTAAGAAATGCGATTACTATCCACTATTTTAATACAACTCTACTTTCTTTTAAAATATATATAAAAATATGAGAATAATAATAAAAATAAGTAATATAATAATAATTATGCATATATGCCTAATATAATAATATCAATAATTTCTTAATTATTATTAAAAAATAGAAAATTAATAATAATGTAATTAGCAATTTATATATACTGTATAATTTAAGTAGGAAAAACTAATCGGCACTCCATATCTATTTCTACGTGTTTGGATTATTGTAATCCTATTGGTTTCAAACGACTTTCATGCAACGATTGTAATCTTGCATGAGGAAACCTACACTGAAATTTTTAAATATTTGCACTGAAGTTCAATAAGTCTCTTTAAAAATAAAGTAATAAAAATAATAAACCTAATGAAAAGTATGAATAAGCATAAATAAAGTATTAGTTTAATATAAATAAGTAAGTTTGCATAGTAAAATTTAAATTGATATTTTCCAAGTGTTAACATAAATGTAAAAGCCTAATAGTATTTATTGTAAAAACATAAGACCAATATGAAGGTAAGAGAATGGAATTTAAAATTTAACAAATTAATATATTAAAATAAATGCGTGAGAAAAAAAGTAAAAAATGCTATTTGAAAAAATGGATAAAAATTATCATAGTCAACCAAAACAAACTACGAAAGTTAAAAACGTAACGCAGAAAAAGAATAAACTTAATTTTAATATTATTTTAATGTAAATAAGTAAATTGTCTGCTTAAATTGTAAATTAATTGGCATTCTTCACATGTTAGTGTAAATGTGTAATCCGAATGATAAAAAGAACATCTAATTTATTTAGAATAGAAAAGATCAACACAAACGTAATTAAATGAAATATCAAATTTAAAAATATATATTTAAAATATAGATGTAAATGCATGAGGAGAATGATAAACGTATGTAACCATCGATTTAAAATGCGTAAAAAAAAAATCATAATCAACTAAAAAAGTTATCAAAATTATAAAGATAATATGATATTGTTTAGCGCAAGTAAGCAATTTGTCCAATCTCAACTCCTGTATGCCGATTTAAATTTTGTGTACGAGCTGTTGACTCCTAAATTGTAAAAAGAATTTGCTATTAAGATCTATATACAGTAATATATATAATATCAATTATTAAGTTTATGACATCACACTCAAGTAAATCTTATTAAGTTCGTCATATCACACGCAAGTCAATCTAACCATGGGCCGTGTTATTTGTTAAATTAATTTAAATGTCCGTACAATATTTTTTAAGCCATTAAAATCTATGTAGTAATATATGAAAGAATTGTAATTGTCCTGAATTTTTATTATTAATACTTTTAATTAAAAGGACAAAAGAGGTGCAACAGACTTTAGTGGCTTAAATTTTACTTTTATAAAAGAAAAGAAGGAAATTCAAATCATGATTCCGCAAATATATATAAACTAATGACAACCTTCGGCTAATGTTTATGCTCTAGTTCTACGTAATTTTTTAAAGCCAAATCATGAAGTGGAAACAATAATCCTTTCAATAGAAATAACAAAAATAAGATCAAAAGAAAATATGTTCGAAGTGAGAATTTAATGCAAATATTAAAAAACAAAAGTTTGAGATAAATACCTTTTGATCAAAAAGCAATATGGCATTTGATTGAACATTTCCTTGTTGAGATGAGGAAAGCTTTTTTCCTGAGTAATTCCAAAAGCGAATGAAACTTGGCAGATCTTGTAATTTTAGGCAAAGTAATTGATTGAATTCTAAAATGTCAATTTCTTCATTAGCACCAATCTCTTCCTCTTTCTTTTCTGCAATTAACTCGGTCAGATTCTCGCACTCACATACCTCAATTTCTTGAAGTTGGCGGAGCTCTCTGGCTGTGGAGAATGAGAACAAATTCTTCAACACGTTGCACCTCTCAACTTTTATGACTCTTAGTCGTCCAAAAGATCCAGCTTTGAGTTGACCGTAACATATTGCCTCTAAATTGATCAAATTGCATAGAGACAATGACTCCAAAAGAGGAAATTCTTTACAAGATATTAACTTCATGGCTGAGACATTCCGAACACAAAGATGCTTTAAATGTGGTAAACCTTCAGTATTTGGGTCATAAAGCACGTCCATAACATTCTTCACATCATCTAGCCATAGATTTTCAGTTTCGCTCAACAACTTTTTAACCCCTTCATACAAATGAATACTTTCATTCATCTTGAGCTTCAACATTCTTGACGTTTCCATCTCAAAGCATTCGCGCCACGTCCATTCAACCCCAATGGAAATCTTGTATCTTTTCAACTTTTCAAAAAACAAGTCATCTTTTGGCAAAGCTTGCTCATTAGGAATATGTACTGCCAGAGTGGTCAGATGAGACAAATGCTGCAACTCAACAAGGCTAGCATTGCTTCTTGAATTGTCGTGTCCTTCAACCTCCCATCTATCAAAGCTATTATATAGGTATAGTTCTTCTAATCTAGATAAACCTGCTAAGACATTTGGGGATATTATTTTAAGATCCTCACAATCACTCAAATCTAGCAATTTTAGCTTGGTCAATTGTCCTATTTTCTCCGGCAGCATTGCAAAAGTAGATCTACGGAGGTCAAGGATTTCTAAATTTTTTAACTCCCCAATGATGGCTATATCTTCTAAAACACAACCTAAGAAACACAATGTACAAAGAGTTTTTAAGGAACCAACTGAGGAAGGCAAGGACGAAAAATGCATTTCAGCAAAATTTAAGACTTTAAGTCTCTGCATTTGCTTGAAAAAATTGTTAGGAATTTTCAAAGAAGAATCGTCAGTAGGAAATTCCAAAACAGAATCCTGACCACCCAGAGAGAAAAAGGTAAGATTTGGACATTCTAACTCATCAGGAAGCTCACTAACCTTAGCATACCGTAAGATAATGGCATTGAAATTTCTCACTCTTTCGTTATCTGACCACTCTTCGAATACATCTTCCTCTCTTAAAGTAAGCCACTGATGGTCCCTTGAAGCAATTGATATTGCAACATCACAAACAACATCATGCATATCAAAGTACTCAGGGGTAAAACTAGCAAGTAACAAAGAAGAGTGTTTGAGCTCACTAACCAGTGTCAATACTTTATTTCGTACTTTTTCTATTGTGTTAAGGCCACGGAATAAACCCAAGCCCTTGCAATATCTCAACAAGTCCTCGATGGCAGCATTATGACCCATTATACTGCAGAGTAAGAAAGTCAACTTGACTTCCTCATTTTCCAAAAAGTTGTAACTCAACTTTATAGCTGAATAAACATCACTTGGTATCCCTCCGACGTTTACTTCGGTGGGTCTTTTTAGTTGCTCCAAAGCATGCTGCCACTCAAACAAGTTCTCCTTGTGCTTCAAAGCCTTCGCAACCGTTGCAATAGCGATTGGCAATCCGGTACATTTTTGGGAGACCTTAATTGCCGTAGATTGCAAGTCCAATCTTTCAACAATATCACCAGCCATGTTCTTAAACAGTTTCCACGGTTCATCTCCTTTCAATATATCAATCGGAAGATTTTTCTGAGAGTCCATCCTTTCTAAGACATTGAGCTTCCTGGACGTCATCAAGATCTTGCATCCCTTGTGTTCGTCTCTAGAAGGAATTCCAAGTTTCTCCAAGTCCAGCGGCACCCAAATATCATCCAAAATTACAAGAACCTTATTCGCGTTCTGTAATCTGTCACGTAGTCGAGTTGCTCTTACGTCCACGCTTGTCTCATCAAGTTTCAAGCCTAACTTCTCGGCAATCTCCCTTTGAAGAAGAAAATATTCGGTGGATAGAGTTTGTGTTACAGCAACCAAGACCACTTCATCAAGCAACTGCTTCTCCTTGGCTTGTCTGGCAACCTCTTTGACAAGTGTGGTCTTGCCCACACCACCCATCCCGTGCACTCCAATTATGTTGAAATTATCATCTTCCAATGCCTCCATCACCCCATTTAAAACACCGCTTCTTGACTCAAAGGCCTCGTAGTCTTTGACAGGTCTAGTAGCTATTTCTTTTGGAGCAGGACGGTAGGAAACTCTACCATTAAATTCGTCTTTTTGATTCAGGAGTTGAGCAATGGTGTTGGCCTCCTTCTCCATTTTCTTGCTAAGCTGGTAACGAGACTTGAAATTTGGACATAACTCAGCGAAACACCGCTTCTTGGCTTTCTCTTCATCCTCCTTCAATTGTGTTGCAGCCTGGTCAGAGATCTTCTCATTGACCGTAGTCAACCACCTATTAACACAAGGAAAAATCTGTTCTGCGTTCCTGTTAGCCTCATCAACCGAATGCTGCACTATTTCTCGGGCATCTTTCAGTTTTTGAAGTTGATTCTTGAGGTTTTGAAACTTGCTCTCATGCTTGAACAAGTAACTAACTTGTCGTGCAATGGGATCAACTGTGTACTCGGCCGCTTTAGTAGCAAGAGAGCCAACAATAGAAATAAGAACCTCCATTTTTTTCTCTTTTTAAAAGGAAAAAATTAGTGAAGCAGAGCAAGCTATAAAACAACCGGGGATGAAGCAACTCCTTAGCAACAGAACACTCACTGGCAAAAGAGACAACAGTGACAACAAGAGAAAAAAAATTCATAAGGGAGTATAACGAATAACAATAAAGATGAAAACAATGGAAGTGAGTTTAAAAACCGTACCTCCTCCTCAAGTATCAAAAGAAATCAGCTGGGAGTTTCTTACAAGCCAAACTTTTGAAAAAAAAATGATGCCGAACAAGCTGAGAATCAAGTGGGAAAAGTTGTAAATTATAATCTGGAAGAAGCGTGGAAACAGAAAAGCAAGAAAGTTGGAAACAAATTAATACTACTTAGGAACATACATAAAGATTTAAAATATATATTTATTTCTACACTTACTAGTCTTACAAATAACAGTGGTTATGACCAAAAATAATAACAACGGAAGCAAATCCTTAAGAACAGAGCCTCACTGGCAAAAGAGACAACAAAAACAACAGCAATATTTAGATCCAACAGTAATAATAGTTTGAACGCAATAATAAATATTAAAACAGTTCAAGTGAGTTTATACAAAGCTTACCTGAAAAAAAAAAAAAAACATTGATCAAAACTTTGAGAAAGCTGATGCCAAACGAAACAACTGAACGAGCATAGAACCAAAAGGAAATTAAAGTTGTAAATTCTGGTCTCCAACAAGTGTGAAAATTAAACACACAAACTAATACGAAGATTTAAAGATGACAATGTAAAAGAGCAGGGAAAATGCAGAACGCATTAATAATATAAAGGATGTTATGCAGACGGCGCTTTCATGGTTTCCAATTGACAGCTACATCACAGCCGCACATGTCATTATTATTTCACCTTTTATCTTTTCCATCCAGATATAAGATGCATAGAATAGAAGTGGTTTTATATTTTTGTTAGTATTAGTAAGGAAATAAGTAAATTAATAATGAAAATTTTAAATTACTTATCTTTCATGTGCAATACAATAAGTTAAAAATTTATTTTAAATATAAAAATTTTAAATTTTAAAATTGTTTAAATATATTTTATTATTTAATTAATTTAAAAATTAATCAAATTAAATTCGATAAGTTAAATTTTTTATATTAATAAATTTAATTTAATTAATAAAATTAATATAATATAATTTGATTAATTTAATTTTAAATAATTAAATTAAAAAGTAATTCACTTCTATTTACTTTTTATTAAACAAATTATATTTTCTGCAATGATTAGATATTTCATGTTAATTATTTGCACACTCTAATTTTCATTGAGAACTTGATTTATTTAACTCTATATTCATTGAAATTTTGAATTTGAGGTTTTCTTATATATGAAAGTATACAACCTATAGTGTTGATAAATTTAATTAATTTCTGTATTTAAACGCTTTTTTTCTTTTTCTTGCTTGATAATTTTTTTTTTTGCTGAAAATTGTATGTGTTTTCATTCATGAGAACATAAATAAAACTTTTTTAAATATAGGAAGAAAAAAATTTTTTTGTAGGTAGAGAATCTTTTAATTAGTTTATATACCCTTCCTTTTTTTTGAGAAAAAGTTTTAGCCTTTGGTATTTAAATAAAAAAGTTCTGTAATAAAATATTTGAAAAGATTAAGAAAAAGGACAACATAAAAGATTAATATTTAAAATATAAAATTATTCACACAACGTAAAAATTAATAATTATACTAACAACTGGTGTAAATTGAGTTAATAATATTTTATTTTTGTGATAATATGAAATTTAAAAAAAAGCTAATTGAGAAAGAATATTTGAATTGGTGCAAAGCTTAGTAGAGAGAATATATTATTTATAATAATTATAATATAATTAAACACTTATAATTTAAAATTATATAAAATTTATTAAAATTTTATCCAAAATTCATATTTATAAATAATAAATCTTTATATAGTTTTGCTATAATTAAGTAATTATAAAATTATAATAAAAAATTATAAATAAAATACTCTTTTAATAAAATGATCATATTTCGTTGTGTATATAAAATAAGATAAAGGATATCACGGATCCTCGATTGAAAAGTGAGTACTCGATATAATTAATTTTTAATTACTATATATTTTAATTTAAATTCATTAACATTTCAGGCATTGATTAATTTTCATATACATTACTAGTTAATCACTTTAAAATTAAGTACTAATCCCATAAGTATCATTGATAATTGAGAACCATCCTCCTTGATTTAAGAGATAATAGAAAGTTTTCTCGGAAAAGAGAAGTTAATACAAAATTGAGTCACAATACCGCTTATAAACAAAAAATGACCTTTTATTAAACAAAATATTTCCGGCTAAAATGCTTTTCCTCTTTTAACCAACATTATCTTCCACCAAACAAAAGGTGCAAAATGCAGATTAATAACGTTGGCTTTCCAAAAAGCTGCCAAATGCTTGCATAAAATTATTAAAGGAAACAATCTTATCTTCAAGGACAATAATTTCAGTGAACTATATCAATCAAAAATATTGTAGTTGTTGACAGCACTTATCTTCAAGGACAATAATTTCAATGAATTATTTCTGACAGCACTTGTCTTCAAGGACAATAATTTCAATGATTATTGCTGTTGTTGACAGCAATTGTAACAATAATTTCAATGAATCATATCAGTCAAATATATAAATATTGCAGTTGTTGATAGCACTGTTCAATTGCATCTGTATATTTTGTTTATCTTTTTATTATTATTTTATATTTTATTATAAAATTTTTTTATTCGGTGGAGCCATAGCCTTTTTCCCGTGAGACTTTTTTTTTTAATTTTAACTTTTTATATTTAATTATAAAATATTTTATAAAGTAGGATTCTTTTTTCTCACCTTTTTTATTTTTATTTTTTAAAATTTTTTATTTTTTAATGGATCCACTATTTCGAGGTATCTACTTTTTTTTCAGTTTTATTATATATATATTTTATGTTTTATATTAAAAAATTTAAAGTGGGATTCATAATTTTTTGGAGGTTTTTTTCTGTTTGCCTTTCAAAATTTTTTAAATTTTTTATGTATTTAAATTTTTATTTCAGTGAGATCCACTGTTTTAATATATTTTGTGTTTGAGTTTTTTGTTTTTTGTTTAATTTTCATTGGAGATTTTTTTTTAATATTTAATATATTTTTTAAATTTTTTGGATTTATTTGATACTAATTTATCTTTTTTTTTAAGATTTAATTAATTTTTTATATTTTTATTAAATCCACGTGATATCAATAATATGCAAATGTTTTTTTTTTCAATTCTAAACTTTTTTCATTTTCTATTTTTTATATATTTAATAATTTATTTTTTAGATTTTTTATTAACTCACTTGATTTTAATTTATGTCACGTTCAAATAATTTTATTTTTTTGTTTTTAATTTTTTTCTATTTAATATATTTTTAAAATTTTTTAAAATATTAAATTAAAGGTATTTATAAATTGAGTCAAGATACTTGACATTAAAAGTAGATATATTTGTCCAAACTTGATCAATAAGATATTTCAAACTTCAAATTTTTTTCAAGCCCAAACCTAAATGAAAAAAAATATATTTAAGCCCTCCCTTAAGTCCAATATATATCATAATAAATTAAAAATAAAATATTTTTTTAAAAATAAAATAAAATATTAAAATAAAAATTTGCATATATATTTAAATAATTAAAACAATTTAATTATATATATTATTCGAGTCGGATCGTTTTAATTTTTATTCAAGTTTTGGTTCAAAATTTAAATGGGTAAAAAAATTATGTCCAAGCGTGTTTGATAGACCGTAATTTTTTATTCAAATTTTCTTAAAATTTAAGCTAGTAGTTAGACTTTTTAGTTTGTTGTGATAATTCTGGATTGTTGTACTATATCAGGCAAAGAGTTTTAGAGTTTATAAATTTTTATCTTCAAGGTGTGGGAAGGACATTTGCTTTTTCTAGACTGGAAGTGAACCTGCTACGAAGCTTTTTGGTTATAATTCACTATTTTGAGTTGCAAAGTCTCCTTTTATTTCCTTATTATTTATTTTCAGAAAGTAATGAAAGATCATGGCTATTCCCTGTGGGGAGAGTGGGGGGAAATAAAATTGAGGTTTATCTTTTTGAAGTGTTTAGTGAAAAAACTGTCCCTGGAATCCTTGTTAATTCCATGGCAAGCAGGTTTTCTCTAGTAATTACAACTTATGATATTACATTAGTTGCATCTTTATATTGTTAAATGTTTGTTACGGTTGTATAAAACTAGGTCTTCCTTCCCTACACTGTTAATCTGAGTTGGTATCGAGGTTTTTCCCTCATTAACCTCCTTTGCAGCAATTTGCTGGAACTTAAATTTTGTGTTATACGTTGCAGAGTACAAGATTAATTCTAAATTGCCATCCAATTCCCTTGGAGTGCAGACGGATGAATCAAATGCCAAACAGTCGCAACAGCAAGACAGTGAGAAAAAATGTGATGCCACCACCAGTGCCTCCGCTGTTTCTTCCCCACTTTTCCCTGCCCCAGCAACCCCTGCCATAACATCCCCTGCTACCATCCGCACACCTGAACCACCGGAGGAGAATGGAAGTAAGCGCCCTCGGACACCTACATCTCAAATGAATCATAATTTGGCCGGCTTTCCCCTTACAGATTCCCGTACAAACCCCAATCGGAAGAGTGTTGCAGATTATTATTCTTTGGATACTCTTGCTAGACCTGGTGATCACAGTAGGTAGTTAGCCCAGAGAATGCAGTAGACCAACCTAGCCAAAGCCTTTTAGTGGCTTTAATTGACGAACTTAATTCAATTTGTTTACCAAGTAATTGAAAGAAAAGATATTTGAGTAGTATTGCTTTTCAATTAAATTGAATTCAGCTTTTTCAGCATTTGTGAATATCTACACTTTTTGGAGTAAAACATAGTAGCAGGTGTCCCATGGAAACAAGAATCACCTACAAAGAATGGTGGCATCTCGAATTATCTTTCATTGTAAGGTAGATCAGACAAAAGTAGCCAGATCTTCAAGCATTGCCATGATTCAATGCTTGAACTTTAACATTTGTAAACGGCAAAATAATATGTTGGAAAATTCTTTTTGGTGAGCCAAATTACATATGTTACTTTGGGTCCCTAAAACACATGGAATCCCTGCCAAGCTTTCATCAATTTTTACGATCATTGCCTTCCTCAGCTGGTACCTACTGCTAGACTTTTCATTTTTCTCATTTAAGCTGATCATGAGTAATTGTTTTGCCATGCCTCAAAATTAGTTCACAGTTCACATGCCTAAAAGCTTTGGGGCTGGCCATGAACTTCTCTATCTCATACAAGAAGCTTTGAGGCTGGGCCAGGCAATAGTCCCTTAGATTTTCTGATTTCCTAATGTGTCACACATGAAATACTCCGAAGATAAGGTTGATGGAAATTATTGTCCTTGAAGATAAGTTTTGATTCCAATTGACTTTAACTTTACGAAAGCATTTGGGAGCTTTTTGAAAAGCAATCCATTAATAACATGCTCACATAATTGTGTTCCCTAGGGAAAGGTTTCAGTACTTTTCCTTTTTTGTTTTGTTTCAGATGAATGATTTTTTCTTTACACGTGGAAAATTTATTATTCGGTCTTAATTTGTAAAAAATAAAAAAAAATTTTAATAATGAAAAAAAAAAAAAACCTTTCTTGAGCAAGTTTTTTTTTCTGTCACCAAGTTAGTAACTTTGCTCTGTGTTTTATTTTCCATTAACAGTTGAGTGAACAAGCTCTAAATTAATTAAAAGAAAATGCGAACGTGCAAGAATCTGATTCCCCAATATATCACATTGTCAAAGTTCAAGAAATTATCAACTAATCAACATGATAATATCTTCTATTTAATTCTCACGAATCATTAATTCAGATGAAATATCCTACTCTATATTGTTTTTTTTTTTAATTTGCTTCAACAATTTACTATTTTGCATTATTAAAGCACTTTAAAAATAATTTTTATTATTTAATTTTTAAATTACTATTTTTTCTTTTAAATATTTTTCAATTATTATTTATAATAATAAGATTTTATTTAATTTATGAATAGCTAGAAATATGTAAACCCATTTTGTGGGTGGAGGGAAAAATGTGAAAAAAATGTTTTGAGAGAGAAAAAAAAGGATAGTTTATTAATGAACAGTATATGTAGGTTTTTTTAAGAAGTAAACAATTTTTTTAAAAACATAATTTAAAAATTGAAAGATTAACATACACTTATTATTTTTTTTATTATTACATTTTTTTTGTAATTTTTCTAATTGAATTGGGTGTTAGGTAAATCAAATTCAATAAAAAATTTAAATATCAATATAGATACTTATATTTTCTTGACTTTTATCTTGAGAGATCAAAATTTGTTCGTAAGTACTTTTTTTTTATTTTATATTGAGAAGCTAAACTTGCTTTCGAAATATTAATATCTTAATTTGTCTATTTGTTCATTGGATTATTAAGCCATGCAGCCTTCAAAAATCGCTCAATAGTTTTTAGCAACTCAATTAAATTATTTTTTAATTTTAACGATAAAATTCTCTGACAAAGCTTGACTTGTATTAAAGAAAATCAAGTATGTAGGTTAATTGATAAGTTTTTCATTTTTCTTTTTCATTATATTAAGAATTTTAGCTAAAATCTTACCTCCACTAATAACAGAAAATTGAGAACATTTCTTTGAATTGTAGACGGTTACCATTAATTAGAAAAAAAAAATCTAAGAATACTGAAGTTGATCCTGTAGAATGGCTTTTTGTTTTGATCCAAAGCCCACCTAGTTTCCCTCTAGCATCCACCGCCTTGACAGTTGAAATTCTCTAATCACGATTCACATTGGGGGACTATTACAATGATGATAAAAAATTATTTCAATCTCAGATCATAGAGGGAAAAAAACCAAATGATTCATATATAAGCCCTTAAATTACCATGATAAAAAATATTTGTCTTTAATGACTTGTTTCCAACATTACTAAACTTTGGCATCATGAAGTATCAAATCATGATTTTGAACAGTGGCACCAATAACATAAGGCCACCAGAAATTCCCAGAGTTAGCAAGTTTAAATTTATTTAAATGTATATCAATCACTTTAAAAAATAATGAACATATTTACTACTTTTTAAGTAGTGGAGTATCATTCCAATCACTTCTCAAGTTAAAAAATAAAGATGATGTTTCATGTATGATCTCGTAAATTTAGGATAAGGTTCATAGGATACAATCACTTCCAAGTCATACGTATCCTCTTTCGATTATAGAAATATTTTAACTTGCAAAAGATAGTAATTAAGCAAGTGGGACTAAATTTGAATCTGAGTCGCTTTAAAGTTGATTTTATTTAAAAGAAGTTTAGTTTTAAATTTGATTTTTTTCACTTTGAAACTTGAATTATTTGAATTATATGGTTTATATCGTTTTAAGTACTAATTCTTGAATTTTAAAAACAAGTTAATTGAATTTTGTGTCAAATATCATTCCAATTTGAATATTTTGAGTTTAAATTTAGATCGAGCAACTTCATATTGTTAAAAATGTTAAACTAATCCTCAATTTTTCAACTAAATATTTTGGGTTTTTCTTTATTTTCTGTCAAAATTTCACAGAAGATTTTCTTGAGAAACAAACAAAATAAAAACCAGCCTAAATCAAACAAGATTTTAACAAATACGTCCTTTTTGAGATTCAATGTGCATTGCAGTTATCTATATTAGCTCGCTTCAAAGTTCATGATCGTGACATCACATCAAAAGTAAGATTCTTGATATGCTCTTTTCTTTATCATGTGTTCAAGTGCCTATTATCATTTTCTGATTACAAATTTTGGAATTTTATGACGTTAACTACATACCTAGTTGATGTTCAATATCTCAACATATGAGGTATATATAGAACATGTTGTGCATCATAGAAAGTTCCTTAAAATTCAAGTCTTTATTGCATGTAAGATTTGCATCATAGAATAAAAATTGACTTCACAACTGCAACTTGCTCTGCGATTTTAGCACAGTTTCAGCTAAAATAGTTCTTGTTTTCTTGGAGAGTGATCATATGGCAGTTCAGTACGTAAAGAAAAGGGAAGGACACTAGAGGAGCTTGGTCGCATTGAAGTCATACTCAACTGTCTGAATCCCACTTGGATTGGGAAAATTAATGTTGCTTACCAGCTAGAGATTGTTCAACATTTGATGTAAGCTTCTCATATTCTCTTAAGCGTCGATATCTTTTAGATATACTTTATTGAGATATATAGTAGTTTTGTGCATGTATGTGTGTGGAATGTGAGAGTAGTGATGCTCCCCCACTTTCTCCCCTGCTCCAGTTTTCATGTATACGATGTGGATACCAAATATCACGACATACCTTTTTTTTTTATTATTATTATATTAAGAAGACAAAGCCTTGGTACAAGTAAGAGAAACAGGGAAAGCTTGATTTAAAATTCGATCTTTGATATCTCTTCAAACTTTTTTAACCACTAAATTAAAGGCCTGGAGACCACGACATACTTTACCTTTACTGGTATGTCAAAAATTCTTTTTTCAAGGCTTTGTCTGTCGTTTCATTTCCAAATTTATTGAATTACACTGACATGTTCTGCTGAGATATCAGTAGACAAGGTCACTTTCCAAAAAAGCTTATTGCTAATTTAATACTTGCCGAGAATCAGTTAACTTTCTATCATATAATTCCATAACCTTGTTAGCTTCCAGCACCCAAATTAAGGAAAGAAGATGATAGCTTGAATCATTAGCCAAATTCCGTTCTGAACTGAATCACAACACCACCATTCACATTCGACTCTAAACATAAGCAGAGAATGTCTGAGAGATACTTAATTTTTCTTCTGGCTTTTGGTCCCGCCAGAAGCCTTTTCAATGCTTGTCAAATTAAGGTAAGTACCACCAGCACATCAGATTTCAAACCTATGACCTATATATCCACGTACATAAGCTGAAATGAACTTCTTTCTTACCAAAAGGTTGTAGTTGGGGGAAATGATTCATATCCTTTATTTCATCGTTTCCACCATCCCAACTACCTTGTATTATTTATCATATTCTTTGTGTCCAGACTAACTCCGAATCTGATTCATTCAGTCCTGTCGCCTGACCGCCGGTCACACCCTTGTGGTTGTCTCGACCGCTTACGCGCCTCAGGTATTTTCTACAAAGACATCTCACAAGGCGAAGATGGTGTGAACCCTTATATACCCCAGTGACCCTCTTATTATGTTCGATGTGGGATTTAGGACTCTTCCTTAAGTCCGTGACACTCGCACTTGGATATACTCATTTCTTGGAGCTCCATTAGGCTTTTGACTGTGGAATTTGTAACTAATTTTATGATTCCATTGCATCCTGCAACTTCAAGAGTCACCGGATTTTAGAAAGATACTGAGGATGGAACTAAATTATTTTTTAATTTGGGACACCATCCACACGTAAAATCCTTAGATTTTGAAATCCTTCCTTTTCCTTCCATAAATGCATCAATTCATAAAGATGATAAAACCTTAATTCAATTAACCGAGAGAGTAGCACCAATGCAGATGAAGGCTTTTCCTTAGATTGTGGGGCTGTTATCTTTGATGGTACAGAAATGTTGATCCGCCAAGGCTTTGAACAATACAAAAACTTCACTGGTTTGCCTGGTAAGACAAGTAAAACTGCTTCCCTAATACTGAAAGCAAAATAATTTGCTTGTTCTGATTTTATAATAATTCTTTTTCTTTCATCTTTTTGTTTGCCTACTCTAATTTCAGCACCAGAAGCATTGTTTAGGCAAGTCATGGAGAAACATACATGAAAGGGTTTTGAAAGGTTATATCATCATTTCTCGTCAGGACAAATTTCTTTTATATTTTTCTCAAGGAAGTTGCAGCTTAAGAATAAAAAAAGAGGTTGTAAGTGTTAAGATTCGAATCTCAAACTGAACTGTATGAATCAACCAATTTGGGTAAAAATTTTAAAATAATGCATCATATGGTCAGAACATGCCTAGTTGTATTTGATTGTATAAATAAATCTACACCAATACCTCAAAAACACCAAATTTGAGGATTTGTAGCCTTCTGTTGGGACATTTATGTTTTGTCCTCATCAGAGAAAGAGGTGAAAACAGGTTCATGTAGCCTATCTCATCCCCCTGTTGGTGTATATATAAGATATTAAATATTTTTTTCTAGTTGATTATGTTTTTTCATGAAGAGATTTTCATTTACAGTTCATAAGAAATCAATTTGAGCACTGAACACTATAGGTTAATGTTAGCGTGGTATTATATCACATTTAATGAATATCTAATTTCTTGTAATCATATATTCAAGTTGAATCTTTTAATTTATGGTTAATTAATTTTAAGTTGAATGCTTAACAGTTAATATTCAACTATTATAGGAAAATGGTCATGGAAGGCTTGAAGTTCCCATGGAAGCAACAGCCAAGCTGCTCTTTTGAGCGAATTTAAATGCATGGTTTTATACAAAAATTGTTGGCCAAAAAACAAAGTTTGACGCCTACCCAAAAAATAAACCAAAAAAATAATGGCAATCGGCTTCACCAAAACTCCAAAAATACAAGAGGTCTTTTTTTGTTTTCGTTTCTTTGTTATTAATGAAGGCTCAAAATTGGTGGAACCAAAAGGTAATTTGTACTAAATGACGGCTTAATGAGTTAGTTCTATCATATCTTATGCCAAAATATATGAAAATTGAAAGTTCAAAGGAAAATTTATTTGAGTAGCAGAGTTTAAAATCAAGCTTCAAAACCAACCTGATTTTTTACTTTTTCTGTTTTGTTGACTTCTTTTTGTATTCCTTTAGTTGCCAATCACAGATTTCTAATTGTGATGGAGCTCAATGGGGTCGACATCAATGCTGCGTGCCAATAATGGGTAGAATCAGTTGATCAGATGCTGCTTCAAATGCGAAAAGCAATGGAACTTGGTGGTGATCTTGTTGAGGTTCGGGTGGATTTCTTGAAGAACTTTGTTCCTAGACAAGATCTTGATATCTTGATCAAACAAGTTCCATCGCCAACTCTTGTCACCTTCAGGTATTGATTTATTCTTTGGAGGAAATAAAAATGATTGCATCCGTTATCCATGATATTAGACGTAATTTTGCTTTATATATGATCTGGTTAAAAGGTAAATTGAGCTTAGAGTAATGTTCTTTCCGTTGCAGAGGCAACACTGAAGCATGAACTAATTTGAGAAAAAAAAAAATAATACTAAAGTTTGTGAGGCCTGTTTTTTTCGTTTCTTTTTGTTATTAATGAAGAGCTAACTTGGTTGAACCAAAAAGGTAATCGAAGGAATAAGCGGTCTTGGTGAGTTAGTTCTATCATATTTTATGCCAAATTACATGAAAATTAAAGTTCAAAATCAAGCTCAAAACCTGATTTTCTACATTTTTATGCTTATAAGCAAGTTGCTTTCTCTGAAACATTAGTTAGATTCAAAAAGTTTAGTGAGCTAATTATGTAAAAGCACCCAACTCTTCATAAGCTAACAAAGTGTGTGATTGCCACATTTAATATCTTCCCATATTTTAACAACCCTTCTTATGGATAATGCACTTATAAACCAAGATGGGAAGGTGGTCAATATGATGATGATGAAATGAAAGCAAGTAGCGAGAAGCATTACATCTAGCCATGGAATTGGGAGCAAATTACATTGCTATTGAACTGAAGATTGGTCACCCAAAAGCTATCCTCTATGGCGATGTTGTCATAGTCATTTCTTGAATTCTTAAATTCAATTTGCTTTGTCGGGAACATGCTAATAAAATTCCATTTTACCTCCTGAAGGTTGCTCATGACTTCTTCAATTCGCTTCCAGGGGAGAGGCCTGAAAATGTCAAGACTATAGTTTCTTCACACAACTATGAATGAACTCTATCTGCTGAGGAATTAGGTGATTTTGTTGTGAGAATACAGGCTAATGGAGCTAACATAGTGAAGATCACAACAACTGCCTTAGAAATCATAGATAATGCTCAAATATTTCAACTCCCAAGTAAGTAATTTACTATTTATACTTTTTGACTTTGTTCTTTACAAATTTTTAAGTTTTCTTTCACTTTTATTAGATTTTACTGTGTGCTACCAGAAATACTGACATATAGCAATAACCTTCGAGTCTTGGACAATGCAAGATAAATGTATGAGCTCCCATTTGCAATTTCATTGATAATGCTTCCTGTTTTATTTCTATTTTAGGGAAACACCAAAACTGTTTCTTAGTTTGCGAGTATCTCTTTTCATTGTTTGTCCTAGTAGTTTGTGTTCTTACAGTCTTTCCTACATTGAGAATGACATGTAAGCTGAATCTGTAGGTCCCAATGATAGGACTTGTTATGGGCGAGAGAGAGGGGTTTGATGTCAAGGATCCTTGTTGCAAAATTTGGGGGATTTTTCACTTTTGGAGTTTGGCTCACTTGAGGCGGCAGTTTTATCAGCCCTGGGCAGCCAACCGTGAAGGAATTGTTGGATTTATACAATATGAGGCATACTGGACTTGATACCAAAGTACATGGTGTTATTGGAAATCCTATCAGTCACAGCAAAAGTTCTCACCTTTACAAAACAGCATTTAGATCCACCGGTTTTAATGGAATATATCCACCTTTATTGGCTGATGATGTCTCAAAATTTATCACCACTTATTCATCCCCTGATTTTGCTGGAATAGTGAAAAATCTTATTTGCAACATGTTTTTGACAGGTCATTTATGTGTATGATACATAAAAGAATAGAACAGGCGAATTTTAACTGAAATTTATTTAGGTAAGAGTTCTTAAGTTCCTTGCTTGGAAGGGTCTGAACTTAGTCAGGAAGGGAAAAGAAATGATGAGAGAAATGCATATAAGCTGTTCATGCATCACCATTTATTTGATATGCCAAGTGAAAAGTCATATAAATCTAGTTTATGATGTTATTTTTTCATTAAAATCGTACTTCATTCTTTTCTTTCAAATTTTATTACTGAATATAAAATTATCAAGTCTTTGCTGCATATGCACGTAACATTGTTTCTATAATGATACCAAACCCCATCATATATCCCATTCAAGTTATTCCATCAATGCTAAAATATTGCTTCGTTAGCTTGTAGAGGTCAGAGTTACTTCCAAACTTTACAAAAATCACAATGACTAACCGACTCAGACTAAAGGGATTCGAAATGTTTGTGACGGTGACTACATTACAACATATTCCTTTGCACAGGTTCATTGTTGACAAGGAGGTTATTTTGGGGGTAGAGGATTTTCTTGATGATGATAATAACAGGCCATACACTTATCAGGAGAAAAAGTGAAAGAAACAGCATGAACATTCGTCATTTAAACACCGGACTGTAGCATACATGGAGCCATTTACACCTGATGTCTTCATCTCAAGGCGCTTTGTTTTTGCTTTGCTAATTCATTAAGCAGGTTGCGGTTGCTGGCACAAACTCGAAAGATATTGAAGTAATACTTAGATCCAGATCAGACATTCCAGCTTGCTTGACAATTGGGCAGATATTAGCTGAGAGAGCAAGAGAAGCCAATGTATATACCGCTTATTATACTTCCGGAGAGAGGGACAAATTTAAAGGAAAAATCAGAACAATTTAGTCCCTCATTGATAATGGAATTGATACTAAAATTTATCTTGACTGATTAAGTTGAATTCATTTTTGATAGTATTACTCCTTTTTTAAACTTTTGGATGTTGTTTTATGTTGTTTTTGTTTCTGAATATTATTGAATCACTGCTATATTATGTGTATGAAAATAATGTGATTGTTGTACTTCAATGTTTTTTTTTTTCTGTTTATTATCATATTATTTTAATCTTATATCAACAATTTTAAGTATGTTCTCTATTTTTTTATTATTATCATTTTATTTTATATCACGAAATTTAATAACATTGAATTTGATTGTTAGCTAGATTGATCATACAATTATTTTTAAAAAATAATATTTAATTAATTTATGATTTAAATTTCAATATTTTTTATTTTTTAACTTTAATATCAGTACATACAATTATTTCTTTTATTTTTTTCTCAAATTGTGATTTAAAAAAAAAATTGTATTGAAAGGAGATTTACCCAATAACATATCTATATTTTAAGCAACCGATTCAATTAAAATGACTTGGTAAAAACAAATAGTAAAAAAACCTCTGGCCTGGTTTGGGTTAGAAAGTGCAATCCCACAATCCTTACTGCTTACTATTACAACCCAAAACTCAAAAAAAAAAAAAAAAGTCATTGTGGTAAATTTAATTTCAAAGGAAGGGTAGTCTGGTAAAATAAAAAATAATGATAAGAATTCGCTAACTTTTTTTCCTTTTCTTCGAACCCCTTACTTTGAAATCTGAACACAGGTTGGCCGTATGGTTATATTTTATTTTAAGAAATTTCTTTTTCCTCCTTCACCTGAAATTTAACTTTAATATCAGTACATACAATTATTTCTTTTATTTTTTTCTCAAATTGTGATTTAAAAAAAAAAATTGTATTGAAAGGAGATTTACCCAATAACATATCTATATTTTAAGCAACCGATTCAATTAAAATGACTTGGTAAAAACAAATAGTAAAAAAACCTCTGGCCTGGTTTGGGTTAGAAAGTGCAATCCCACAATCCTTACTGCTTACTATTACAACCCAAAACTCAAAAAAAAAAAAAAAGTCATTGTGGTAAATTTAATTTCAAAGGAAGGGTAGTCTGGTAAAATAAAATAATGATAAGAATTCGCGAACCTTTTTTCCTTTTCTTCGAACCCCTTACTTTGAAATCTGAACACAGGTTGGCCGTATGGTTATATTTTATTTTAAGAAATTTCTTTTTCCTCCTTCACCTGAAATTTAACTTTAATATCAGTACATACAATTATTTCTTTTATTTTTTTCTCAAATTGTGATTTAAAAAAAAAATTGTATTGAAAGGAGATTTACCCAATAACATATCTATATTTTAAGCAACCGATTCAATTAAAATGACTTGGTAAAACAAATAGTAAAAAAAACCTCTGGCCTGGTTTGGGTTAGAAAGTGCAATCCACAATCCTTACTGCTTACTATTACAACCCAAAAACTCAAAAAAAAAAAAAAAAAGTCATTGTGGTAAATTTAATTTCAAAGGAAGGGTAGTCTGGTAAAATAAAAAATAATGATAAGAATTCGCTAACTTTTTTTCCTTTTCTTCGAACCCCTACTTTGAAATCTGAACACAGGTTGGCCGTATGGTTATATTTTATTTTAAGAAATTTCTTTTTCCTCCTTCACCTGAAATTTAACTTTAATATCAGTACATACAATTATTTCTTTTATTTTTTTCTCAAATTGTGATTTAAAAAAAAAAATTGTATTGAAAGGAGATTTACCCAATAACATATCTATATTTTAAGCAACCGATTCAATTAAAATGACTTGGTAAAAACAAATAGTAAAAAAACCTCTGGCCTGGTTTGGGTTAGAAAGTGCAATCCCACAATCCTTACTGCTTACTATTACAACCCAAAACTCAAAAAAAAAAAAAAAAGTCATTGTGGTAAATTTAATTTCAAAGGAAGGGTAGTCTGGTAAAATAAAAAATAATGATAAGAATTCGCGAACCTTTTTTCCTTTTCTTCGAACCCCTTACTTTGAAATCTGAACACAGGTTGGCCGGTATGGTTTATATTTTATTTAAGAAATTTTCTTTTTCCTCCTTCACCTGAAATTTAACTTTAATATCAGTACATACAATTATTTCTTTTATTTTTTTCTCAAATTGTGATTTAAAAAAAAAATTGTATTGAAAGGAGATTTACCCAATAACATATCTATATTTTAAGCAACCGATTCAATTAAAATGACTTGGTAAAAACAAATAGTAAAAAAACCTCTGGCCTGGTTTGGGTTAGAAAGTGCAATCCCACAATCCTTACTGCTTACTATTACAACCCAAAACTCAAAAAAAAAAAAAAAGTCATTGTGGTAAATTTAATTTCAAAGGAAGGGTAGTCTGGTAAAATAAAAAATAATGATAAGAATTCGCTAACTTTTTTTCCTTTTCTTCGAACCCCTTACTTTGAAATCTGAACACAGGTTGGCCGTATGGTTATATTTTATTTTAAGAAATTTCTTTTTCCTCCTTCACCTCTTTGAAAAAAAAAACGGAAAAACAGAGCAAAAGAAAAATCTCTGTCAATGAAAATCTATCATTTTCTCTGTTTCTGAAGATTCACTTTTCCAAATTCAAAACCCTAATGTCTATACGATCTGATTTTATAGCAGTGCTTTTCGGAGTGCAACTTTTTTTTGTCATTTTCTGTTTGGTTGCAGAGAAAGAAAAAGGTAAGGTAACGAAATTTTGAAATTTTCTTGTTCCTGGTTTTCTATTTTTATTATTTTAGAATGGTTCATTTTGATTCATGATGCTATTGCTTTTTCATGAGTTTAATTGGATTTTAAATTTTATAGCTTTTATAGATGATGTGGGTTTTTTGTTTTGGGGGAGGCGAGTTTACTGATCAAAAGTTGAAATTTTATGTGTATTAAATTTTTTGGGGGTTTGCAAAAGCTAAGAAATTTAATTTATAGCTATAATTGGTGAAAATTGTTGCATGATTAGAGCTAAAATCCAATAGATTTGAATTTATTTTTGCATGTTTTAGTTGGCGTGACTGTTTATCTGATATTGGCGTGGTCTGTTTTTATTCTGTTTGACCTTTTTTTAAAGATCTTTACTAGTTTAGTTGGAACTTGAATTTATTTTTGGTGCATTTGTATTTTATCAGACATATCGAGACCCCATTATCTAAAATGTTTTGAAATTTTATCAGTTCCTAGGCAATTATTGGGATCTAATTAGATGTATGCTGATGAAATACATTAATGATATGTTTTGACTCTTTGGGGTATCGGTGAAGACATTTAGAATGAAAGAATCATGAGCTATTTGGAATGAAATTGATCATTTTTAATAGATTTGTCGTTAGTGGTGGAAAATTAACGAGTTAAATGAGATGTCGTTTTACTTTATGCTGTTGTTACTTGTCATTTTCTTTTCTGTCCCTAGATAGTGTGATGTGAGGTGAGAGACAAAGCAGAGAAACTTCTATTTTCTCCAGCTAGTTTTCCTCTAAGTTCGATGCAAGAGAAAAGAAGGGAAAACTCTCTTTCTGGTGATATTTTCTTCATCCTGTTCCAAGTCCCATGTGGCTTTACATATTTACATTGCTTTTATTTGTTATTGACAATTAGGAATTGTCCTTATATGATTCTTAATTTTGATTGGTTGAAATGCATGACTAAGAAGAGGGTATAAGCAACCAATATTGTTTTGATTTGATATGGACTCTATGGTTAATATGGGACTCTACTTTGGGTGTTTGGGGACATTCTATGTTTTTGTGTCTGCTTTGGGCCCAATTTTATAAATTAGGTTCCACCGGCAAGAAAGATCGCGAAGTTCTTGCACAAATGATTTAGTTTCCATAAGTGTATTTACTTCAATAATGATGCTAAACCATTAAATTTACATTTGTGATTAAGAAGAATTTACTCTATTTTTAAAAATCAAAATTGCTTTATTCCACCTGGTCTTTTTCCCTTGAAGTTTACTCAATGTGCTTTCTGGCTTTAAAGGTTCCCAAACTGATCCTCTCACATTCATGTTCTGGTTTAGAATCTTAAATACTTGCTTGCTAATTTGACCAGGAACGCAATTGGGTGTGTTGGTAGACTATGGAACAAGAAAATACCAAAAATGAAGCTGACAATGCTGCAGAAGACTTGGAAAAAAGCCCAATTTTATTTAAGGCTAAATCGATATTGCAAAGTCAATGGCCAAGAATTTCTTGAAGACAAGGAAAGCCACTGGCACTTCTGAGGTCCGGAGGAGAAAGCCAAAGAAGAAAAACAAGAGTGTATTAGAGGGCAATAAAGCTACTGAAGATAATGCTAACAAGCTAAATTCAAGGAAAGAAAACCAACAAGAGGATGCTACAACCAGTGCATAGTGCGTAGAGAAGAGCTAGCAGATACAAAAGAATGAAGAAAATACACATGCATCAGATGTCCAGGAAAATAGCTGTACGTTAAATGACAGTCCCAAGAAGAGAAGAATGGAAAAGGAGACCAGCTTTTTGAATAAAAACTAAAAGAATGAAGAAAAGCAGGATGGTAAGAAAAAGAGAAAATGGAATGAGCAGAAGGAAAACACAGTAGTTCAGAGAAGAATAACAAGGAATTATAGAAAAGTGCGATAAGGAGCGAAACAAGAAACTAAGAAGAAGGAAAGATAGCATGGTCTGATATTTATGTGCAATTCAAAGACCAAGCCAGCCAGATTGTTTCCAATATTGTGTTAATGGCTGTACCCACAGGTAAAAAGATATCTGTGTTGGGTATCAGACGAGGGCTTAAGCATTTTCTCCATGATTATGATCTCAAGCTTATGTATGGGATTTATAAGGCATCCTCTTCTGGTGGCATGAAACTTGAGCCAAAGGCTTTTGGTGGGGCTTTCCCCGCTCAGGTGCCATTTTCTTATAGCCTTCTCCCTTTAATTACAACTCTGTGTCTTCCTTCCTTTAAAGATTTTGTGTACCAATGACTTCCATTTCGGGTGCGGTTCAGTGTCCATGCTGATTGTTTTCTGCAGAGAGCATTTTCAAGAAGGCAATGTTCAAATTAAGATCTGCAACAGCTTTAGTAGACAGGAGTATATATCATATATGCTTGTGGGTCTTGCGTTTGAGTCTACTCTTTTTCTCTTGAATGGTTCTTCAGCCAACATCTTTAATCCTTTCTTTATAAAAAAAATAAGAAGAGGATTGATCCTTATACTTTTTTCTTTTTTCCTTCAATTAATTTTGTCAATTGGGTAGGGTTTAAACCTTAAACCAATGTCAATATTGGTTTTTATGGAGTTTTTGACTCCCTGATTTAATAAAACACTAGTTTAGCAGGATACTAAGCTCTATAAACATACCCAAAATAGGATTACAAGTTGAAGTGTTGTCATCTTAGGGTGTTTGGGTATACAACCAATTCAGATCGAGTTTGTCAAATCTGAAAGAAGAAAACAAAACGGAACTCTTGGATGCTTAATCCACTCCAATTTCAAGGAAGATCTCTTGATTAAGCATTTGTATGTTACCAAAAGAAATTGTCAGTGGATAAAATTTAGTATATCTAATATCCAAATAATTATTTGATTGTTTAAAATTGTAAAAATACTCATGCGAACTGAAAAAGCTTTTAAAAATATATTTATTTGAATAGTCCCGAAATATATTTATTTGGATAGTTCAACTGAATAAGATAAAATTTTGTTCTTAAAGTTTGTACTATTTATAAACTATCAGCTTTTGAAACTCTTTGATCAATAATATATTTCTAATGACCAAGATCGTTGCTACAGGTGTTCAATTTGTATGTATTTTCAATCAACAGAATGAAATCGGTAAGCCTTGCAGAAGTTCGACAAGGACCAGCTTCTTAACTTGACATGAGGGAAATATTAGGACACCTTCCATGGAGATTGGATTCTTGCCATTCTTCCACTCAATATCCTTGGGATTGATTGGCCTTAAACCCTCACCGTATGAGAAAACTGTGAGGGACATTTGCGCTACCTAATTTCTCCCTACCAGTATACCGCTAC
>NW_019168004.1:10635694-10762551 GCF_002303985.1 Durio zibethinus
ATATACGACTATAATTCAACAAATCCAATCATAATTTGACATATTTTAAAATCCGTTGCATTTTCCTCGACAAAGAATTTTTTTAGTGACTTATAAATTTAACTTATTGTATTGTACATGAAAGATAAGTAATTTAAAATTTTCATTATTAATTTACTTATTTCCTTACTAATACTAACAAAAATATAAAACCACTTCTATTCTATGCATCTTATATCTGGATGGAAAAGATAAAAAGGTAAATAATAATGATATGTGCGGCTGTGATGTAGCTGTCAATTGGAAACCATGAAAGCGCCGTCTGCATAACATCCTTTATATTATTAATGCGTTCTGCATTTTCCCTGCTCTTTTACATTGTCATCTTTAAATCTTCGTATTAGTTTGTGTGTTTAATTTTCACACTTGTTGGAGACCAGAATTTACAACTTTAATTTCCTTCAGTCGTTTCGTTTGGCATCAGCTTTCTCAAAGTGTTGATCAATGTTTTTTTTTTTTCAGGTAAGCTTTGTATAAACTCACTTGAACTGTTTTAATATTTATTATTGCGTTCAAACTATTATTACTGTTGGATCTAAATATTGCTGTTGTTTTTGTTGTCTTTTTTGCCAGTGAGGCTCTGTTCTTAATGATTTGCTTCCGTTGTTATTATTTTTGGTCATAACCACTGTTATTTGTAAGACTAGTAAGTGTAGAAATAAATATATGTTTTAAATCTTTATGTATGGTGCTAAATAGTATTAATTTGTTTCCAACTTTCTTGCTTTTCTGTTTCCACGCTTCTTCCAGATTATAATTTACAACTTTTCCCATTTGATTCTCAGCTTGTTCAGCATCATTCTTTTTTCTTCAAAAGTTTGGCTTGTAAGAAACTCCCAGCTGATTTCTTTTGATACCTGAGGAGGAGGTACGGTTTTTAAACTCACTTCCATTGTTTTCATCTTTTATTGTAATTAATTATACTCCCTTATGAATTTTTTTTCTCTTGTTGTCACTGTTGTCTCTTTTGCCAGTGAGTGTTCTGTTTCTAAGGAGTTGCTTAATCCCCGGTTGTTTTATAGTTTGCTCTGCTTCACTAATTTTTTCTTTTTAAAAAGAGAAAAAAAATGGAGGCTCTTATTTCTATTGTTGGATCCATTCTTGGCTCTCTTGCTAGCAAAGCGGCCGAGTACACAGTTGATCCCATTGCACGACAAGTTAGTTACTTGTTCAAGCATGAGAGCAAGTTTCAAAACCTCAAGACTCAACTTCAAAAACTGGAGGATGAACGAGAAAGAATGCAGCAATCTGTTGATGAGGCTAACAGGAAATCAGAAGAGATTTTTGTTGCTGTTGATAGGTGGATGACTGAGGTCAATGGGAAGATCTCTGAGCAGGCTGCAACACAATTGAAGGAGGATGAAGTGAAAGCAACGAAGAGGTGTTTCGCTGGCTTTTGTCCTGATTTCAAATCTCGTTACCAGCTAAGCAAGAAAGTGGAGAAGGAGGCCAACACCATTGCTCAACTCTTGAACCAAAAAGACCAATTTAATGATAGAGTTTCCTACCGTCCTGCTCCAAAAGGAAGGTCTACTAGACCTGTCGAAGACTACGAGGCCTTTGAGTCAAGAAGCAACCCTTTAAATAGGGTGATGGAGGCATTGGAAGATGATAATTTCAACATAATTGGAGTGTACGGGATGGGTGGTGTGGGCAAGACCACACTTGTCAAAGAGGTTGCCAGACAAGCCAAGGAGAAGCAGTTGCTTGATGAAGTGGTCTTGGTTGCTGTAACACAAAATCCCGGAAATATTCAAAACGAGATTGCCGAGAAGTTGGGCTTGAAATTTGATGAGACAAGCATAGATGTAAGAGGAAGTCGACTACGTGGCAGACTAAAGAAAGAAAAGAAGGTTCTTATAATTTTGGATGATATTTGGGAGCCACTGGACTTGGAGGCACTTGGAATTCCTTCTAGAGACGAACACAAGGGATGCAAGATCTTGATGACGTCCAGGAAGCTCGATGTCTTAAAATCGATGAACTCTCAGAAAAATCTTCCGATTGATATATTGAAAGGAGATGAATCCTGGAAACTGTTTAAGAACATGGCTGGTGATATTGTTGAAAGATCTGACTTGCAATCTACGGCAATTAAGGTCTCCCAAAAATGTGCGGGATTGCCAATCACTATTGCAACGGTTGCGAAGGCTCTGAGGCATAAGGAGAACTTGTTTGAGTGGACGGATGCTTTGGAGCAACTAAAAAGACGCACCGAAGTAAACGTAGGAGGGATGCCAAGTGATGTTTATTCAGCTATAAAGTTGAGTTATAACTTTTTGGAAAATGAGGAAGTTAAGCAGACTTTCTTACTCTGCAGTATAATGGGTCATAATGCTGCCATCGAGGACTTGTTGAGATATTGCAGGGGCTTGGGTTTATTCCGTGGCCTTAACACAATAGAAAAAGTACGAAATAAAGTATTGACACTGGTTAGTGAGCTCAAGGACTCTTTTTTGTTACTTGCTAGTTCTACCCCTGACTGCTTTGATATGCATGATGTTGTTTGTGATGTTGCAATATCAATTGCTTCAAGGGACCATCAGTGGCTTGTAGGAGAGGAAGATGTATTCGCAGAGTGGTCAGATAAGGAAACAATCAGAAATTTCAATGCTATTATCTTACGGTTTGCTAAGGTTAGTGAGCTTCCTGATGAGTTAGAATGTCCAAATCTTACCTTTCTCTCTATGCGTAGTGAGGATTCTTCTTTGAAAATTCCTAACAATTTTTTCAAGCAAACGCAAAGACTCAAAGTCTTAGATTTTGCCGAAATGCATTTTTCATCCTTGCCTTCCTCGATTGGTTCCTTAAAAACTCTTTGTACATTGTGTTTCTTAGGTTGTGTTTTAGAAGATATAGCCATCATCGGGGAGTTAAAAAATTTAGAAATCCTTGATCTCCGTAGATCTAGAATTGAAATGCTGCCAGAGAAAATAGGACAATTGACCAAGCTAAAATTGCTAGATTTGAGTGATTGTGAGGATCTTAAAATAATATCCCCAAATGTCTTAGCAGGTTTATCTAGATTAGAAGAACTATACCTATATAATAGCTTTGATAGATGGGAGGTTGAAGGACACGACAATTCAAGAAGCAATGCTAGCCTTGTTGAGTTGCAGCATTTGTCTCATCTGACCACTCTGGCAGTACATATTCATAATGAGCAAGCTTTGCCAAAAGATGAGTTGTTTTTTGAAAAGTTGGAAAGATACAAGATTTCCATTGGGGATGAATGCACGTGGCGCGAATGCGATGAGATGGAAACGTCAAGAATGTTGAAGCTCAAGATGAATGAAAGTATTCATTTGTATGAAGGGGTTAAAAAGTTGTTGAGCGAAACTGAAAATCTATGGCTAGATGATGTGAAAAATGTTATGGACGTGCTTTATGCCCCAAACACTGAAGGTTTACCACATTTAAAGCATCTTTGTGTTCGGAATGTCTCAGCCATGAAGTTAATATCTTGTAAAGAATTTCCTCTTTTGGAGTCATTGTCTCTATGCAATTTGATCAATTTAGAGGCAATATGTTACGGTCAACTCAAAGCTGGATCTTTTGGACAACTAAGAGTCATAAAAGTTGGGAGGTGCAAGGTGTTGAAGAATTTGTTCTCATTCTCCATAGCCAGAGAGCTCCGCCAACTTCGAGAAATTGAGGTATGTGAGTGCGAGAATCTGACCGAGTTAATTGCAGAAAAGAAAGAGGAAGAGATTGGTGCTAATGAAGTAATTGACATTTTAGAATTCAATCAATTACTTTGCCTAAGATTACAAGATCTGCCAAGTTTCATTCGCTTTTGTAATTACTCAGGAAAAAAGCTTTCCTCATCTCAACAAGGAAATGTTCAATCAAATGCCATATTGCTTTTTGATCAAAAGGTATTTATCTCAAACTTTTTTTTTTTAATATTTGCATTAAATTCTCACTTCGAGCATATTTTCTTTCGATCTTATTTTTGTTATTTCTATTGAAAGGATTATTGTTTCCACTTCATGATTTGGCTTTAAAAAATTACGTAGAACTAGAGCATATACATTAGCCGAAGGTTGTAATTAGTTTATATATATTTGCGGAATCATGATTTGAATTTCCTTCTTTTCTTTTATAAAAGTAATATTTAAGCCACTAAAGTCTGTTGCATCTCTTTTGTCCTTTTAATTAAAAGTATTAATAATAAAAATACAGGACAATTACAATTCTTTCATATATTACTACATAGATTTTAATGGCTTAAAAAATATTGTACGTACATTTAAATTAATTTAACAAATAACACGGCCCATAGTTAGATTGACTTGCGTGTGATATCACGAACTTAACAAGATTTACTTGAGTGTGATGTCATAAACTTAATAATTGATATTATATATATTACTATATATCGATCTTAATAGCAAATTCTTTGTACAATTTAGGAGTCAACAGCTCATACTCCAAATTTAAATCGGCATACAGGAGTTGAGATTGGACAAATTGCTTACTTGCGCTAAATAATATCATATTATTTTTATAATTTTGATAACTTTTTTAGTTGATTATGATTTTTTTTACACATTTCAAAATCGATGGTTACATACGTTTATCATTCTCCTCATGCATTTACATCTATATTTTAAATATATATTTTTTAAATTTGATATTTCATTTAATTACGTTTGTGTTGATTTTTTCTATTCTAAATAAATTATATGTTCTTTTTATCATTCGGATTACACATTTACACTAACATGTGAAGAATGCCAATTAATTTACAATTTAAGCAGACAATTTACTTATTTACATTAAAATAATATTAAAATTAAGTTTATTTTTTTTCTGCGTTACGTTTTTAACTTTCGTAGTTTGTTTTGGTTGACTATGATAATTTTTATCCATTTTTTCAAATAGCATTTTTTACTTTTTTTCTCACACATTTATTTTAATATATTAATTTTTTAAATTTTAAATTCCGTTCTCTTACCTTCATATTGGTCTTATGTTTTTACAATAAATACTATTAGGCTTTTACATTTATGTTAACACTTGGAAAATATCAATTTAAATTTTACTTTGCAAACTTACTTATTTATATTAAACTAGTACTTTATTTATGCTTATTCATACTTTTCATTAGGTTTATTATTTTTATTACTTTATTTTTAAAGAGACTTATTGAACTTCAGTGCAAATATTTAAAAATTTCAGTGTAGGTTCCTCTTGCAAGATTACAATCGTTGCATGAAAGTTGTTTGAAACCAATAGGATTACAATAATCCAAACACGTAGAAATAGACATGGAGTGCCGATTAGTTTTTCCTACTTAAATCATACAGTATATATAAATTACTAATTAAATTATTATTAATTTTTATATTTTAATAATAATTAAGAAATTATTGATATTATTATATTAGGCATATATGCATAATTATTATTATATTACTTATTTTTATTATTCTTCTCATATTTATATATATATATTTTTAAAGAAAGTAGAGTTGTGTTAAAATAGTGGATAGTAATCGCATTTCTTAATTTGTGTGAATTTCATATAATTTTTTGAAATCAGTCACCACTATTACATTTTTTATGAATTCATTTTAATTTTTGAATAATAATAATTAAGGGAACTATTAATAATATATCAAACATATATGTATGATTATCATTTGCAGGTTGTGTTCCCTGCCATAAAGGAGTTGGAATTAAGATCATTGAGTAGTATTGAAAAACTATGGGATGATCAGTTTCCAGCTGCTGTAATGTCTTTTGGTTTTCAAAATTTATCAAGTTTGGTAGTGACGAGCTGTCATAAATTGAAGTATGCATTTCCTTCTTCAATGGTTAAAAGCTTTGTGCAACTGAAAACACTTGTTGTAAGAGAGTGTGAGGATATGGAAGAGGTAATAGCAGTCAGTGCAGAAGAAGAAAGGAATAAAATAATGGTGTTTCCTAAACTTGAATCCTTGGATCTCTGCTTTCTTCCCAATCTTAAAAGATTTTGCTATGGAATTAATCCAATTGAATTCCCTGTTCTAAGGGAACTAAGGATATTCAATTGTTCTCTTCTAAACACGTTCCATTGTGATTGTACACGTATTAGAAATGAAGCAAGAAAGAGTAGCAGCAGCAGCATCTCAATTCCAAAATATCTATTTGATGAAAAGGTATTTATATTTTTCTCTTTTAACGTCCCTTAGCATTTTTGCAATATCAATTCTATTTTAAAAATCTTGAAAAGAAAATTACATGAATAAAATGGAAAGAATAAAAAGACATTACAGCAATATTACGGTTCTTAATTTGTGTAGATTTTATATCATTGCTCCGAGCCAATCATCAATATTACATTTTACATGAATTCTTTTTAATTTTTGAATAATAATTAAGGAATTGTTGGTATTATTATATCAAACATAATATATGTATGATTATTATTTGCAGGTTGTGTTCCCTGCCATAAAGGAGTTGGTATTAGAATCAATGAGTAGCATTGAAAAACTATGGGATGATCAGCTTCCAGCTGTTGCACGGTCTTTTGGTTTTCAAAATTTATCAAGTTTGGAAGTGAAAAGCTGTCATGATTTGAAGAATGTGTTTACTTCCTCAATGGTTAAAAGCTTTGTGCAACTAAAAACACTTGTTGTGGTACAGTGTGAGGAAATGGAAGAGATAATAACAGTCAGTGCAAAAGAAGAAAGGAATAAAGCAATGGTGTTTCCTAAACTTGACTACTTATATCTCGACGGGCTATCTAATCTCAGAAGATTTTCCTGTGGAATTAATCCAATTAAATTTCCCGTTCTAAGGAAACTAAAGATAACAGAATGTCCTGCTTTGAGCACATTTCATTGTGATTCTATTACAAACGTTGGAAAGAGCAGCAACAGCATCTCAAAGGATCACAACCTTCAAATTGATGTACCACACTGTCTATTCAATGATAAGGTAAGTTTTTATTTTTTTTTAATATCTCTCTGCATATAGTTCTTGATTAATTCCCCTATTTATAACCCTAACATTGAAATTTGTTGGTATTATTATATCAAACATAATATATGTATGATTATTATTTGCAGGTTGTGTTCCCTGCCATAGAGGAGTTGGTATTAGAATCAATGAGTAGCATCGAAAAACTATGGGATGATCAGCTTCCAGCTGTTGCACGGTCTTTTGGTTTTCAAAATTTATCAAGTTTGGAAGTGAAAAGCTGTTATAATTTGAAGAATGTGTTTACTTCCTCAATGGTTAAAAGCTTTGTGCAACTAAAAACACTTGTTGTGGTACGGTGTGAGGAAATGGAAGAGATAATAACAGTCAGTGCAAACGAAGGAAGGAATAAAGCAATGGTGTTCCCTAAACTTGACTACTTATATCTCGACGAGCTATCTAATCTCAGAAGATTTTGCTGTGGAATTAATCCAATTAAATTTCCCGCTCTAAGGAAACTAAAGATAACAGAATGTCCTGCTTTGAGCACATTTCATTGTGATTCTATTACAAACGTTGGAAAGAGCAGCAACAGCATCTTAAAAGATCACAACCTTCAAATTGATGTACCACACTGTCTATTCAATGATAAGGTAAGTTTTTATTTTTTTTTTAATATCTCTCTGCATATAGTTCTTGATTAATTCCCCTATTTATAACCCTAACATTGAAATTAATTTCTCGCTTGATTTCTAACATTCAGTTGATCAAGCATTTATTAAGCGAGAAATTAATCCAAATGAATTTTGAAAATTAATTTTTGTCACTTAATAAATAGCTTAAATTAATTATGTAACTGAAATTAACATTGTAAGAAACACCACAATAAAAAACCAACTCAACAAAAAATTACCAAGAAAAAAAGTAAAAAAATGCAGAAAACAAAAAGAAAGGATTTAATTAAGGTTTCAGTTTAAGCCATTTTAAGGGGGTTTGAGCATTCAAAAGAATAGAAAGAACAGGAAGAGAATGAAGACGGTACGACAGTGGCGGCAATGATAATTTTAGAGTTCAACTTTTAGGGTTTTATTATGAAGGATTTTAAGGTGATTTTGAAGGAGGATGGCAGAAGAAGGATGGAGGAACTGATCTAAGATGGATCCGGAGTTTAAAAAAAGACAGAATAAGGGATTTCTGTAGAAAAAACCGAGCTTTGATCTATGTTTTTTTTGGGTATTTTGAAAAAAAAAAAAAAACCACTACATTAATGGAAAGAGGAAGCTAACAAAGAGCGTATAGATTTTTTTTTTTATATAGGAAATTGATATATATTAGAGATGGTATGCAACGGCATGGCAGAGGAATGGCCATCGTGTTGCGCCTGAAGCAATAATCACAACAATACAGAAGCAATAGACAACAATCAATAATCAAATACGCAGGAAAAATAAAGCACACCAAGATTTACGTGAAAAATCCTCCAGTGTAAAGGAAAAAAACCACGGGCCATCAGAAAAATCTTCACTATCAAATAATAGTTATACAAAGTTTTTCTCTAGCTAAAACTAGAGCTAATCAACAACTAGAGAAACAATTGGAGAAATCTCACTAAATAAGTGACTCAACAAATACACCCTGGATTTGTTCCTAGAGAGCTTCAAACCCGATCTTCACTGTTCAGAATGTAGAACTCTGAATCATAAACCTCCTGACAAGGTTCCAACTCAATCGGAGCACGGATCGACTTCCGTTCAACCAACTCTCCCTTCTCTTTTTTCTCTCTCTGCTTTTCCTAGCTTTTCTTCTTTCTCTGCTTGGTTTTCGACACACACCTAAAACAACCCCACCTCTCTTTTATTAAGTAGCTAGGGCTCTGTGTAAAATAAAAGATCAAGGCCCATGGCCTTTACTTGGTCCAAAACCACTTACATGGGACTGGACCTCATTTTCCTAACAATCTCCCCCTCCAGCCCCATTAGGAGGAGATTCATTACCATAACAGTTTCATTTGGAACTTACCTTGGCCAGGGAACTCATTCCAGCCAAGTTACTACAAAGCTCAAGCTTTTCCCTGTGAAGTTTAACAAGATCATAAGTACCATTCTTTCACAATGACTCCATCTCTTCTTTCATTGCTTTTAACCAATACTCTCTATCCGGAGTAGCCTGCACACCTTGAAAGCTTTTTGGCTCTCCTTCACTGGTAACAAAAATAAAATCTGAACTTGGATACCTGGTAGATGACCTGCGCTCTCTAGTAGATCTTCTAGGCTGAGACTCTACATCACTTGATGCCGAAGGTAGCTCCCCCTGCTCAACACTCTCAGGTAGAGAGGATTGCTCCCCCTGCTCAAAACTAATAGCATCTGGCTCATCATCAATTGTAGCTGGCTCATTCATATCCCCAAGTTCTGTTTCTTGCTCATTTTCACCATCTGTGGCTCTTTCTTGTGAAATCCCTGTCGGTGTTGAAACATCACACTCAACAGTAACTCGTGTAGTCTTCTCATTTTTCTCAAGGTCTGCTATGGTTTCTTTTTCATGAAAGACCACATCCCTGCTTCTGACTGTCTTTCTCTTTTACTGGATCCCATACCCTGTAGCCAAATTCCTCATCACCATATCCTACAAACACACACTGTGTAGCTTTACTATCAAGCTTTGATCTCTGCTCTTTCGGCACATACATGAATGCTTTACACCCAAAAACTTTCAAGTAAGAGTATGAAGTATCTTTCCCTGTCCACACTCTTTCTGGAATGTCAAAGCCCAAAGGAACAGATGGTGACCTGTTAAGTAAATAACAAGCTGTGTTGACTGCTTCACCCTAGAATGGCTTTGGTAATTTTGCCATCCTCAACATACATTTGACTTTTTTCACAATGGTGCGATTCATTCTTTCAGCTATACCATTATGCTGCGGTGTTTCAGGTTCTGTCCTCTCATGCCTGATCCCATGCTTTGAGCAATACTCTTCAAAGCCTTTAGATGTGTATTCTCCACCATTATCAGTTCGAATACACTTCAAGGGTAACCCTGTCATCCTTTTAACCATGGCATGAAATTTTTGAAAATACTGCAGTACCTGACTTTTGTATTTCAACATATACACCCAAGTCTTACGTGAAGCATCATCAATATAAGTAACAAAATATCTGCTACCACCTAATGACTCAACCTCAATGGGACCACATACGTTAGAATAAATTAATTTCAATCTATTTTCTTTTCTCTGAGAACTTTTACGAAAAGAAACTCTATGATGCTTACCAAACAAACAATAATCACATGAATCGAGAGACATACCTTTGGTCAAGGGAATGAGAGAGTGCCTTGCCAAAACCTGTAACCTTTTTTCACTCATGTGTGCCAGCCTCCTATGCCACAAGTTTGCTGAAGCATCATTTTCAATGGTATTTACCTGGTTACCGTTCAATTGCATCCATGTCTTATACATTATGCAGCATAGTTTTCCCCTTGCAACTATCATAGATCCTTTGAGAAGCTTCTATTATCCATTCTTTTGTCGGCTTTCATATCCCTTTTTATCAAGGACATTAATAGCAAGCAAGTTCATTCTCATATCTGGAATGTGTCTGACATCCCTCAAAGTCAACATGCAGCTTGTACTAGTTTGTACAACAATATCACCAATCCCAACAATCTGCGACACACTATTGTTTCTCATCTTGGTACAATCAAAGTCTCTTGCTTTATAAGTTGTAAACAACTCTCTCTTAGGAACACAATGATATGCCGCTCCTGTGTCAACTATCCACTCAATGTCGGGATCACTAACATGATTGCAATCACCATGTGTACAAATCAAAGTAACTGAATCACTATCTGAATTTACTGCTGTAACATTGCTATCATCTGAACTCTTGCCTTTCTCATCTTTTTGCTCTTGCTTCAAGATTTTACAGTTTCGTGTTATATGACCCGCCTTACCACAATAAAAACACTTCACTTTACCTCTAGACTTGGATCTATGTTTAGACTTACCACGACCTTTTGAGTCCTGACCTCTGTCGATGTTTTTACCCCTGTTCTCTGTGACTAGAGCTTGATTCCCAGGGTCTACATCTTTTCGTCTTGCTTTTTTCATTAAGCATACTGTCCTTTACTATCTCCAATGTCACCTTATAATCAGGAGCTGAATTAAGAACAGTCACAACTAGAGTATTCCAGCTATCTGGCAATGAACCCAAAAGAAATAACGCCTTCATTTCATCATCCATCTTAAGCTCCATAGTAGTCATTCGATTAAATATATCTTGAAAATCACTCAAGTACTCTGTAACAGATCGTCCATCCATGTACTGTAAAGTTGCAATCTTTTTAACAAGCATAACTTTATTCATACCTGTTTTTCTCTCATACAATGCTGTCAATTTTTTTCAAACAATGTGAGCATTTGACTCCTGCGCTACATGATGGAACACGTTGATATCAACTCATTTTTTGATTGTAGCAAGCGTCTTTCTATCTAGCTTCTTCCAGCTTTCATCTTTCATATCTACTGGTTTAGTCGAATCACTCAATACTGGCTCATACAAATCTTTGCAGTATAGATGATCCTCCATCATAGGCTTCCAAATTGAATAATTCGATGCTGTCAGTTTTATCATGGAACCTATATCACCCTCCATGATCTCAAACGGAATTTACTTCTATCCTAGGTTGCTTCTGTATCGATGTCTTAAAATAACCCTTGCTCTGATACCACTTGTTGCGCCTGAAGTAATAATCACAACAATACAAAAGCAATAGACAACAATCAATAATCAAATATGCAGGAAAAATAAAGCACACAACGATTTACATGGAAAACCCTCCAGTGTAGAGGGAAAAAACCACGGGCAACCAGAAAAATCTTCACTATCAAATAATAGTTATACAAAGTTCTTCTCTAGCTAAAACTAGAGCTAATCAACAACTAGAGAAACAATTGGAGAAATCTCACCAAATAAGTGACTCAACAAATACACCCTGGATTTGTTCCTAGAGAGCTTCAAACCCGATCTTCACCGTTCAGAATGTAGAACTCTGAATCATAAACCTCCTGACAAGGTTCCAACTCAATCGGAGCACGGATCGACTTCCGTTCAACTAACTCTCCCTTCTACTTTTTCTCTCTCTGCTTTTCCTGGCTTTTCTTCTTTCTCTGCTTGGTTTTCGATACACACCTAAAACAACCCTACCTCTCTTTTATTAAGTAGCTAGGGCTCTGTGTAAAATAAAAGATCAAGGCTCATGGCCTTTACTTGGTCCAAAACCACTTACATGGGATTGGACCCCATTTTCCTAACACATTGAAACCTAGGTTTTGTAGCTATCTATTTTCTTTTATATGTATATATTAATTTTGCATACAAGCGAATGGTATAACACCTAACTATTAAAAATAATAAGTAAATAACATGTAACTAATAAAATGTGAACATCTTTTTTTTTTTGAAGAATCTAACAGTGGAAATGCTAATAACATATAATTAATATTACTAATTAATATCGAAATGAAATAATTAATTCAATAAATAATTATATTAATAACTTTGCAATGTAGCAATTCTAATAGGTTAATTTCAAAAAGTAAAAATGGTAGCCTTTCAAGGATTTAATAGTTCTTATATACTCTAATAATTAGTTGATAATAATTTTTTAAGTAAAAGATGTTATATATGGCCCAATATGTAATTATCTTGGTCATGGCTTGGTGTAATCACAAATTATCACAGTAAATTGCAAGTTTTTGGACAATTAGGTAATCACATCTTTGGAATAAAAGTAACAATTTTAATCAGGTTTTCAATCTAAAAGAATGTAACTGATAATTTAATTATGATTTGTAAGGAAACAAGCTAAGTTAACATAATTTGAATTTACTAACAATTTTGTTTTAATGAAATTTTTAATCTAGAAGCATGCAATTTGACAATTTAATTGTGAGTTAACTTGCTAGGTTGACATAATTTGAAAACTTGAAAATATAAAATTTTTCTTCTTTATAAATAAATTATGTAATTTTTACAATTATAGTTATGGAATTAAGGACTATGCTAATAAATCATTTATTGACTATCTGTAATTTTTTACTAACAATTTTACTTAAAATTCTTTTCAATTCCTTCTGGTTTTTATAGCTTTTTTTATATAACTTTAAAGCCTTTTAAGTTTTATAGTGTTTCTGATAATTTTTATACATTTTTTTTATAATCTTTGTTTGCACAATCAATTAATCTCAAGTAACATATATTATTATTTCACCCAATCTTTGGAGATTCTTTCTATCATGCACATTGATCTAAAAAAACAGTAACCTCTGTATACATGATTATTGTGTGTAACTGTCATCTAATTTTAGTAGCATTGAACATTCTTTTCAATTATATATGTTAGCTCAAGTAATATTTAAGAATATTCTAGGATAAATTTTATTGGGTCTTTCAGTTTTGAACATAATTAAACATAAATTCATTAGTTTGAAAAATGAATAACTTATCCTAAACTTTTCAATTTTTGAGGACAAATAAATTTTTTCTTTAGTCATCCATTACCTATTCCGTTAAAAACTTTATTTAAAAACTATTTTACTCTTGAAAAGTTAATATCCTCAAATACTCACATGAGGTAATATTTTATAATAATAAATTTTTTTTTTCAAAATATATCAAAACTATTATTAATAAAAAAAAATTTAGAGGCAACATATTAAAACAAAACTTGTAATTATAAGTATGCTAATATATAAATATATGCATAACAAAATGAATATATTAAGTATTTACTATTATTTTAGCATGTAGCAATTTAAAAAAAAAAGGAAAATGAAGAATATAATATGAAAATAAAAGTTTGGCTAAAAAATGACGATTGAATATTTGTTAATAATTCAATTTTAGTTATTATAATAGTCGTATATATGATAACTTAAATATAGTGAAAATATAGTGATAACAAATTTATTCATTTTAAATAAAAAATCATTTTGCTTAAATAGAAATAATTTTTATTACTATATATCCTTAAATAGATAGAGTAAAAAATATATATATATAAATAAAATAAATTTAGATTTGAAGGATAGTTTTGTAATTGCATAAATTCTGTTATGAGTATGGGGTGTGTTGTCCATTTTTTAAACAAATAGACTTGTGTTGAATTATTTTAATAATTAGTGACTTTAATATTAATAAAGAAATAAAAATTAGTTAGTATTTTTAATTTAATAATAATGATTAATTAAGGACAAAACATTTACATGTAAGAAGAAATTGTAAAAATTTCTTAGTTTCTTAACATTTTCTTTCCTTTGCTTGCATTATGTTTTCCGATATTATATTTAGTTACTAACGAAACATTCAAACGAATTATGTATGTATATATAGGTGACACTTCCTATGCTACAGCACTTGGAAATTCATTCCATGGAAAACCTGGAAAGGCTATGGCCTAACCAACTTGCTGAACAATTCTTTTCCAAACTAGGTTACTTTGAATTGAAACGTTGTGATAAGCTAGTGAATGTTTTCCCATTGAGTAAGTTGACAAGACTTGAGAGCCTTGAGAAACTAATCATATGGGATTGTGAATTGGTGGAAGAAATATTTGAACCCCAACAAGCAGATGGTAGTACTGCAGCAGTTGCATTTGAATTTCCATTGCTAACATCTTTGGAACTCATAAGATTGCCAAAACTAAAGAATTTTTATCATAAAATGCATTCTATAAATTGGCCATCATTAAAAGAGATAGAGGTGATTGGATGTGACAAAGTGGAGATATTATTTGGTTTTCAAGAAACAAGTCGAGAAAAGAGTGAATATGAATTAATCTCAATTCAACAGCCCTTATTTTGGGTGAATAAGGTATGTTTCTATTTACCAAACTATGATAATGTTTTGTTTCTAATTACTTAATGAATTCTTTTTTTTTTTCAAAGACGATAAATTAATTTTGTTTTACTAGAAAGGAACTTTTTTTAATCTTTTTAATATTTATTTACACTTAGATAATATTTATGATAGATGAATTAATTTTCTTAATATAAATTATGTGACAAAACTTTGATTTATAACAAAAAGCTAATTAACCTATTAAAATTATAATAAAGGAAAAAAGTTATATATGTTATCGATATATATAACATTATAAAAAAAGTTAACAAAACACACTATTTTTTAAAAATTTGGTACAATAAATATTATTTTCAAAAGGTAAGAACGTAAATATAATATAATACAATTTTTTAAAACGTAAATTTTCACTTAAACAGTAAAAACTCTAATTTTTATAAAAATTCATATGCATCAAAAGTAAGCATACAATACTATGTAATAGTAATAATAAAATAACTTAATGAACGGCATATAATAATTAAAAAAAAAGATTGCTTTAAACAAAAGTCAAAAAATAAACTAATCGAAGTACAATCTCCTTATTCAAGTACACTTAAATTAAAGTATCAAAAATAATTTTACTCAAATAAGGAAGATAAGAATATATTTTGAGTAGAAATTAAGTTATCTATTTTTTATTTTTATACAAAAATTAAATTTAAAAAATATTTTTATTTTAATTATTTTAATTAAAAATATAAAATAAAACTTATATTAATGTAAATGAATCTCTCCTATTATATTTTATATATATTAGTTTTTCTCTTTATATTCTACCGGCTAGCCGTCGTATTTGATTTTGAACAATGCAAAGTGTCCTCTGTCCCTTTTAACACATTGTGAATTGTGCAGTATACGTTCCCAACTCAACTTACTTTGGGATGGAATAATGGGATGAAAGAGATGCTACAACAACTACAACAACAGCTACTTGCATCCCACTACTCCAAACTAAAAGTTGTCAGACTTTATGACTTTCCTGAACAATTAGCCATATTCCCATCTTACTTGCTCCACTTATTATCCTTTCCCAATCTTGAAAAGCTTGAAATATGCGTAGCTTCCTTTAAAGAGATATTCCCAAGTGAAGGGGTTGGTGAGGAAAAGTCTGAATCTGCACGGGTGCTACTCTCTCGGTTAACTGAATTAAGGCTGAAATATCTTCCTGAATTGATGCATCTATGGAAGGAAAAGGAAGGGTGTCCCAAATTAAAAAATAATTTAGTTCCATCCACAGTTTCTTTCAAAAATCTGGTGACTCTTGAAGTTGCAAGATGTGATGGAATCATAAAATTAGTTGCATATTCCACAGCCAAAAGCCTAGTGCAGCTCAAAGAAATGAAGATATGGTCGTGCGAGAATATAGAAGAAATAACACAAGGTAGTGGGTATGATGAAGATGAAGCAAAGGATGAAATCAGTTTCCCCCAACTCAACGTTTTGGAACTTATTGGGCTATCAAAGCTAGAAAGCTTCTGCTCATCAGGGAATTATACCTTTGGATTCCCATCCTTAGTAACTGTAATTCTGCAAAATTGCCCAAAGATGAAGATGTTCTCTCAAGGAGACTCAAACACACCATTGTTGCACAAAGTGCGGTTACAGACAAGGGGAAATTATGAAGAACGTTGGGAAGGCAACCTTAATAGCACCGTACAACAACTGTTCAAAGAAAAGGTATGTTTTTCCAAATTTCCTTGTTAGTTAGTATTTTTCAAAATTTCAGTTATCATCTTTGGAGTTGGAGTTTACATTTTGACCACTGACCATTCTTTTTTCCAATCAAAACCAAAGAGTTGGAATGAGAAGAACGATTTTTGAGAGTTAAAAGTTAAAACGCTATCTGTTAATTGGGTATTTAAAATTTAATGTATATGGAAGAGAAAAAGCATAGTGAAGAGAAAATTGTATTTGTATATGAAGGAGGATTCTGGTATTATTTACAATTTATAGATTTGTTCATTGATTTGTCACAGAATTGTCGGTGCCTGTGATCTTCACGACACTGTAAATTAAAATTAATTCTTTTTTCGCCTTTTCACTAAAATTGCTGCTGCTGATAATAGAATGCTATGGCGAGAGAAGATGAAGAATATGAAGATGAGATTCTTGAAGAACATCAAGGTAATCCTTTAACTTCTAACACCCAAGTAAGCCAAAATCCTATGAAACAAATAGGCTTGCCATTTATTAATTTGATCAACCTTTGCAGTGATAGCATATGTACTAGCTACTTCTCTATTTTTAATGAATTGGGTATTGTGAAGTTAAGGATGATAACATTTCTGATGTCACGGAATAAGGAAAATTTTCTTTAATTATCAAAATTACAAGGTTTCTGAAGTTGAGGATCACATGCTTATTTTGAACTAGAGGATGAGGAAACTTCTGAAATGGTGAATTTCAAGGATTGCAAAGCTGAGGATATCAAGAATTTTCTAAAGTAAGATCAAGGTAACCCTTGTTTAATCCTTCATTTACTAACGATGAAGTCAAAATTCTACTTATCTTTAGACAATATAGCTCTTACACCATTTTGACTCAAATATTTTAAACTCAGTTTTCCTTCACTAGAGATAGTATTGCTATAAGGTGTTTTTTTTTTTTTTTTTGGTCTTAAGCTAACAAATAGTGATTGCTTAATTTAAAAATCTTTTGATGTAAAGACACTATGCAAGTAAAATGTTTTAGATTGACCCAATACCAAATTCTGGTGGATGGCTGTCACATGGTCTGCCCTGTGCCTACCACAGCTCGTGGAGGGGCGGTTTATTCATCCTGTTTAGAACATGTTCCATTTTACTCAAAACCTTGTGCTGAATTTCATTGTGCCTCGGGCTATTTCTGGTGGCCCTACCATGTTGGTGGCACTATTCAGAAACATGATTAATTTGATATTTTGATAGTGAACAAGGTTAGTCATGTTGGAGTAAATAATTTAGTCTTTGACTGACGGTAATTTAAAGGCTTATATATGATTCACTAGATTTTTTCCCTGTATGATGTGAGATTGAAATATTTTTTATCATCAATGTAGCAGTATACTGATAGCAGGAAACTATGCAGCGCAATTGCCCCTCACAGTTTCTCATATGGTGAGGGCTTAAGGCCAATCAATCCCAAGGATATTGAGTGGAAGAATGGCAAGAATCCAATCTCCATGGAAGTTTTCCTAGTATTTCCCTCATGTCAAGTTAAGAAGCTGGTCCTTGTCGAATTTCAGGAAGGCTTACTTATTTCATTCTAGTGATCGAAAATACATACAAGTTGGAACACCCGTAGCAACGATCTTAATCACTGGAAATACACCGTCGACCAAGAGTTTCAGAGGCTGATAAAGGCTGATAATGTATAAATAGTACAAACTTTTAGAATAATGATTTTATTTATCTTATTCAGTTAAACTATTCAAATAAATATACTTCCGAAAGCTTTTTCAATTGGCATATAAGTATTTATGCAATTTAAATAATCAGATGACTTTTTGGATATTACATATAGTAAATTTCATCCACTCACAATTTCGTTTGATAGCTACAAATGCCTAATCGAGAGATCTTCCTTGAAACTGTAGTGGATAAAGCATCAAGGCTCCGTCATGTTTTCTTCTTTCAGATTTGACAAACTCAGTTTGAATTGGTTGTATCCCCAATCGATGGCAACTTTAACTTGTAATCCTATTTTGGCTTCTTATAGAGATTAATATCATGCTTGTAGACACCTTAATTTGTCCAGATCCATCGGACTTAATTCAACAGACTGAGCTTAAGTTTATTGGGCTTAGCTTTGGCTCAATTTTTGTTTAATTTTTAATTTTAATTTTAGTTTTAATTTATTATTATTTTTTTTATTTTTTTTTTCATTATTTTTTTTTATTTTCATTATTTTTTATTATTTTATTATTTTCTTATTTTCATTATTTTATTTTTATTTTATTATTTTTATTTATTTTTTTTGGTCCGAAATTGAAGCTTTAATTTCTGTTTCCTTCTGGAATAGGGGCTGGTAGAGTTGAACTGGGATTCAAGGATATTGAATCCCAGTTAAAAAGGGAATAGGAATTGATCAGAAATTGTTTCTGATCAATGCCTATAAATAAAGGCTCAAACAGAAACATATGGAGAGAAATTAGAGGGGAATCAGATAGGGATCATAAGGGAAAACATAGAGGAAAAAAAAAACAAAAAATAGTTTATAGTTTTTAGGAAATTTTTAGGAATTTTGGCGTTTTTTTTTTTTTGGAAAAATTTTAGAAATTTTTTAGATTCCGATGAATTTTTCGGCGAAGCTTGAATTTTTCCACAAGATTTTCGACCAACTTTGAAGTTTTCGATGGGTTTTTCCAGATTTTGACAAACATTCAACGAAAATCTGAATTTTGTTTAGAGAGAAGAAGGGGAAAAAGGAAGAGGAGAAAGAGAGGGAAGAAGTCATCTGCAAAAAAACAGAGGTTGGAGCCTTTTATACCTACGTAAAACGATGCTATTTTGGCCTTAAGAAGACCCCAGGATCCGCGTGTTTTCATTCGGGTGATCCGACCTGTTACGCTGACCCACTTCAACCTGTTCCACAGACCTTGTTCTTGAGCCGAGCTGAGCCAAGCCGATTTTCCTGAGCCGCGCGTTTGAGCTATTCCGTCTGTCTTGAGCTGAGCCGTTTTTTAGCCCAAGTCGAGTCGATTTCGATTTTTTCTTGGTACTTTCTTATTCATTTTATTTAAGCATTTTATTTATTTATGTCTTTTAGTTTTTTTATTAAATTAAAATAAAAAAGATAATAATAAAAAAAATAAAATTTTGGAATAAATATTAATTATCCAATTATGAAATTTATAAAAATTTCAAATAATAAATTTTTATAAAATTCTTAGGCAAGAAATTTTATCTAGGTTTGTCCCAAATGGTAGAATAATTTAGATAAAATTTTAATAAAAATAATTGTATTCTTTTCCAAATAAAATTTGGATTGTAAATATTTGATAATTATCTAAAGATGAGATTCATAGAAATTTCAAATGGTAAAATTCTAAGAAATCTCTAGGTGAGAAATTTTCTCTAAATTTGGCCCAAATTGTGGAATAGTTTAGATGAAATTTTTTAATAAAAGTAATTATTATTATTTTCTTTCCAAAGAAAAAAAATAAAAAGAATTTCTAAATATGCCCAAATTGTGAAAATTTTAAAAATTAAAAAAAAAAAAGAAAAAATATTTCTAATTTAGCCCAAATTGTGAAATAATTAGATATATTTTCAACAAACAAAAAAGATGAATGATAATAATAAATAATAATAATCAAACCTTTTTTCCGACGATGGAGCTTCTTCAAGATATCCAAATTGGATTCTTGAATATTCTTGAAGTGATGAAATATTTTTTAAGAGATCTATCAAATTGATGGAAGAATCTTATGAATTATTTTCAATATTTTACGTTAAAATTTGAAACCATTAGACTCAAGACCTTATGATAAATTTGAAATAATATGGTACCATCCTTCAGATGGGCATGTGAGGATGCTATAACCTTTCCTACATGTAACCGAACTCCTGAACCCTGTTCTAAGTAGTAGACTTGAACCTATTCTTTTAGGGACCCTTAGTCAAGCTTAAGAGTTCCCTAAGAGGATAGATTCCTTAAGTGGCCAATCACACCTAGTAAAAAAGATTGGTGGCAACTCTATTCATTTGTTAAATCTAGCTATAGATTTTTGAATCTATATGTTATGACAGTTTGGCGACTCCACTGGGGACTGCTAGAGAGTTAAGCCATAATTTTTGAATTTATCTTATCCTTTAAACTAATGGTTTTAAGTTATTTGTTTACTAACGTTTTTTTCTCTTGTTTTTGTCTGATTTATGGGGACGATAACCATATGTTCCTTCGCACACACTATCACATGCATTTGCATTATATGAGCTCTATACTTAGGATCTGTCCTTCGTAAGAGGGAGTAAAGTACCTACACTCTCGTGAAATGATAATCTCTGCAATGGCTAGCGAAATACTCTCACTCAAATTGAATCTTTTTCTTTGATAGCTTGTGATGAGTGAAGATTAGATTGCCTTACTAGTCTATGATAGACAATGATGTAAGGAACAATTTGGGAACCTTTAGTGGTTAAAACCACCTAACCCTACATATAGTTTACCCTTAAAAAGTCAACCTTAAGATAGAGCCCTCCTACCTATCAATAGATATAACCCAAAATTAGGACACAAGAAGGAACAGTTCGTTATCTAACCACTTTTGTTTGTTTTTGTACATCACAACATGCATCCTCATGTTCTAAGCATTATCATGTTACATCATTCTATGCATCATTTCTATCCTTATGTTTTAAGCATTATTATATCATATCATTTTATGCATCATTTTCATAATAATGTCTAACACCATCATTTGCGTATAGAAAATATTTACCACATATCAATTATTGATAAATCAAATCTCTCATTTACATCCATGAAAAGTCAAATGTAACCAAAGTCTACATCAGTCCATCATAAGTCTGCCCAGTAACTGAAAATCAAGTCAGAGAAAGGTCAAAGAAAATAAGAAAATTACTTGCCTGATGGCTTTATTTCATTATTACCCAAGAAAGTTCATCTTGAGCTACAACAAAATGATCTAGTTGACTTAAGCAGTGTTTGGGGATGCATGAGTAGGATAAGGCAGGAGGCATTTGAGAACAGATATGGAGATATAGCTTCACTGCTTCAGGTGAAAGTGGACAATAATTTGATTAGGGCTATCATCCAATTTTATGATCCTTCTTATAGATGTTTTATCTTTAATGAAGTAGACATGGTGCCCACAATCGAAGAGTATATGGTCCTACTTCACTTCGATCTACCAAACCTAGACAAGATTTACTGGTCCAACAAGATGGGCTATTGTAAAAAACTAGTGCAAATGCTTGGACTTAGTTTGCCTTAAGTCGATTCATGTGTCAAGATAAAGGGTGAAAGTAAAGCTATTCCATGAAGTTTTTTACGAGATTTCATCTAGGGGCACATAGATGATGATCAGAGATTAGTGGCTATGGCTATAGCTTTATATAGATTGGTGATCTTTTCGAAAGTCATCGGATATGTTGATGTCGCAGTGATGGATTTTATTGATCAGTTAGCATATTAGGTCAATGCAGCACTAATCATTTTGGCAAAAACCATCCAATCTCTAAATTTTTATCGTAGAAATGGTAAAGGTCGATTTAATGGATGTTTATAGTTGCTTTATGTATGAATCAAGAGTCACATGGAATGTAAAGAAAGTCAATTTCACAAACCATACCTTCGTTCCAGCATCCTCATCAAGGAATTCTGTTACAGCACATGACCTCAAGCAAAATTAAAAGAAGAATGGGTTTCCTATTTTCGAGCCTTTGATAGTCCAAGGATAGTTTGAAAAGCACCTTGGATGCGTCATGATACAGTATTATACAGTTGTGAAAATCAGCCATGGGTATTTTTATTAGGCTTATGGAGTGCTATTACTTATGCCCTAACTTTGGTGAGAAGACAATCTGGATGTAAGCAATTCATTCCAGAAACTTATGGATTTAATTAGTGGGAGTTCTCATTCACTGATAAAGGGGCATATAGAATAGTTAAAAAGATCAATAAGGCATGAAAGCAAACCACCAGGGTTAACCAAGTGAGGTTTACTTATGACGTCACCCCAGAATATAGTGTGAGGCATGCAAGGAGGGAAAAAGACATTGTGTTTCCTAGTGAACAAATAGGGCATTCCCCAAAACCCATTCTTCAAGATCTTTTGCTTAAAATGGAAACAGCTAAGAGAAAACTCCAATATGAGAAAGATGAGTTGGAACAAGAAAATAAGTGATTGAAATTAAAAATGAAAGAGAGTCTATGACTTCAAGAACTAAAAATCCAGAGCTTGATAGAGCAAAAAGATAAGTGGAAAGCTTTATTTAATGATCTAGATATGACACATTTATCAGTCACACCCTAGCTTGCTCGACTTTTAAAAGAAAATGAATTGCTAAAAGCAAGGGTGAAAGAAGAACAAAAGGTTACTGCTAGAGCACATAAACATAGCTAGATGTTACAAGAGATAGTGGATCGACGCACAGCACAAGCAGAAGCCTTGTCTGATGAGTGCAGGAGACAAACTCAATAGAGTGGGCTATAAAAAGACATGTGCACAGAAAAACAAGTGCATTTAAGGCATTTGTTTTATCAGTTATGTGTTGCCATAGATAAAGCATCAGAAATGAAAGAAAAAATGAAAGATTTGAAGGCTATGGTGCAACCAGTGGGAGTCCATGGACAATACCTACTTGATTTCCTAGATGAGGCATAAAATCATTATCAGCAAGCTAGAAAGTTTATAAAGAGGCATTAGAAACAAATGATGATGTTTAGGACTTTAGAATATTGCTTTGACTTTATTAGGATGTAATTTTGAAATTTTATTTAATAAAGTTTCAAATGGAGATTTCTTTTATCAATATTGGTGATGTGGCAAATATTAGTATATTTCATGCATATATTTGTATATCATACATAAAATACATAATTTCTAATAATAATATAATTATGGTATTCAAGGTTCAAGGATAGCTTCATCCAGTAGAAACCCTACCCATTGATATAACACCAGAGCCAGAGCCAGACAAATAGAGTAAGAAAACTCTCACTGATTTGAAAAATTGAAAAAAGCTCAAGAAAAGATTGAGAGTGAGTTGGCTAAGATTTTGGATGCTCTCAACAAGTTGAACAAAAGAAAAATGGTAGAAGAGAACACAAACCAACAAGGCCTTACATCACAAGAAGTGACTGATCCCCTGTATCCACTTGGTTTTAGCCTACCTCAAGCCCAGTCAACATAAGAGATTCCACCACAACAATTCACATATCCCATATATCTTGGAATGCCCTCAGCCTCTAATCAAGGGCATTACCACAGCTATGTGAATCCTGTCTTTATTGAAAAGGCAATAGAACCAATTCAAGTCCCTGATGTAGATGAATTAAAGAAAAAGATAAGGAAAAGATAAAAGTGAAAGCTCAGAAAGACTCTAAAATCAGTATGCTAGAACAAAGGCTACAGGATGTGAAAGGAATTAGTTTCTATGGTTCAGTTGATACTGTTGGGCTTTGCTTAGTCCCTAATATGATCATTCTTCCTAAGTTTAAAGTATCAAAATTTAAAAAATATAATGGTACAAAGTACCCAAAAACTCATATTATCATGTACTATCAGAAAATGGCAGCTCATGCTCATAATGAAAAGCTACGAATGCATGTTTTCTAAGACAGCCTTACTAGTTTTACTGCTAGGTGATATGTCCAGTTAGACAGAACTCACATCCATTCCTGAAGCGACATAGCCCATGATTTTATCAGTCAATACCGACATATAATAGATTTAGCCCCTGATCATTTGTCTTTGCAAAATATGAAGAAAAAGGTAAATGAATCATTCAAAGAATATGCTCAGAGATGGAGAGATGTAGCTTCTCAGATGTAACCTCCTCTAACTGAAAAGAAAACTACAGTGTTATTTATTAGCACTCTAAAATTTTCATATTATGAAAAGATGATAGGGAATGTAACAAAAAATTTCGTCGACATGGTGATCTTGGGTGAATTATTGAAAGTGCCATAAAAAATGATAAGTTAGAAGGAAGGGAAACATCTACTAAAAGGGCCTTAAAGAAAAAAGAGACTGAAGCTCAAGCTATGAGCTTTGATAGACAACAGTTCAAGAGTTATCAACCTTACACACCACAAAATTACTCTCAAAATTATTCCACTGTGAATAATGCTTACCAATACCAACCAAATCCACAGCCACTCTATTCTCCAACCCATTAATCCCTTTTTAAACCACAAACTGCCATATATGGTTCTAATGCTCAATCTTCTCCTAGACCTCAAATTTGTCCGGTTGGTCCTATGAATGATTTACGAGAGAAATGAATTACTCGTGAAAAACTCGTATTCGATCCAATTCTTATGACATATACAGAATTGTATCGAGTGTTCTACAATAATCATCTAGTTACTCCTAATCGAGTAGAGCCACCCAAGCCACCATATCCCAAATGGTACGATCCTACAGCTCATTGTGAATATCACTATGGGGTTGTTGGTCATTCCACTAAAAATTTCACTGTCCTGAAATATAAAGTGCAAAGACTGATCAACGATGAAATGATCAATTTTGATATAGAAAGTGAAGCTCCACCAAATGTTAGTGGCAATCTTTTACCTAATCATCATGTGAATGCTCTAAGTGACTTACGAAGGCATTATCTGAAAGGAAAAAATGGCAGAGGTCAAGATCCCTCTTAGTCAGTTATTTGATATTTTATGAAAAGCTGACATGATACAATTAGTTAGTCCATATACTTTTCATGGAGTATGTATAGCTGATGAAAGTTGTAAGTACCATAGTGGGGCATCTGGTCACTCTATTAAAATTTGTGAGCAATTTTGTCAAGAAGTGTAAAAACTCATGGACTCACACCAGATTGAATTCTAAAAAGAAAATTGGGAAAAATGCTGAAGTCTTCATGACTGACCAGCCACCGAAACTATTTTTAAAACCATTAATAATTTATTGTGGGAATAAACCAAGGCTGACATAGACAAGTTCGCCCCTAGGCTAGTAACTTTCAAAGTTTCTGCTCTATTCTTTTACCAGAACAATAGAACTGTACCATAAAAATATGACTGTAACATAATAATTCAGGGGCAAGAAGAGAATGTCTCTAAGCCTGATACTATCAATATAACTGGTATGAGAGGTATCACCTGAAGTGAAAGATGCTATACTCTAGAAATATTGGAAAGGGCTAGAAAAAAAAAAGGCCAAGGTAAGTGAAGAAAAGAATAACCCTGAAGTGGTACCCAAAGAGGATTGTCCAAAACTAATGTTAGAAAAAGAAGCTTGTGAATTCTTGAAACTGATAAAACATAGTGAATACTCAGTGGTGGAACAGTTAAATAAGATGCCAGCACGTATCTCATTATTATCACTGTTATTAAATTCAGAACCACATCGAAATACCTTACTGAAAGTGCTGAATCAGGCATATATGGCATATAATGTGTCTGTTGAATATGTTAACCATTTAGTTGGAAACCTGGTCAGGCCAAATTACATATCATTCGATGATGATGAGATGCTTCCAAAAGGAAGGGGAAGCACCAAGGCTTTGCATATCACTGTTAAGTGTAAGAGTCATATTATAGACAAAGTCCTCATCGACAACGATTTTGCTATTAATATCATATCTATGTCAACTTTGGCAAGGTTACCTATTGATTATTCCCATATGAAATATAGTTAAATAATTGTTAGAGCATTTGATGGGACCAGGTGAGAAGTTCTGAGAGATATAGAAATACCTTTACAAATTGGACCATACACCTTTAATGTAAAATTTCAAGTGACGGATATCTCTTCGTCTTATAACTGCTTGTTGGGAAGGCCATAGATTCACATGGCATGTGCTGTTCCTTTTACCCTGCATCAAAAGATCAAGTTCAATATGGAGGGGTAGTTGATAATAGTGTTTGGAGAAGAAGACATGCTGGTAATTCAGCCTTTGAATGCTCCGTATGTGGAAGCTGCTGAAAAAGCAATGGAATGCTCTTATCGATCCTTTGAGTAAGTCAACTCCATGGGTGAAAGACCTAAAAGTCAACATTATTCAAAGATAGTGAGGTGTCAGGTCATCAATAAAGGTTGGTATCCTGGAATGAGATTGGACAAAAATTTACAAGGGATAAGGGAGCCTTCGACAATAATGGGCAACAAGGAGAGAATGGGCCTTGGTTATGAAGTGAAAGACTGAAAAATTGAGGAAAGATAAGCTAGCAAGATAGCAATGATTATCCCACATTTATATGAGACTTTCAAGCTTGAAAGGTTCTTATACCCAACTGTAGAGGAAGATTCAGAACGAAGCATGGAAAAAACATTTGTTGATTTGTTCATTCATACAATTGAAGATAAAAGTGGGAATGAGAATGAAACATGGGTTCATCCTTGTCTACCAGATTATGAGCTGAACAACAGAAACATTATAGAGATGCATGCTATCCTTGGTACCAGTTCAATGTAATTAAACATCCCAATAGCTTATGCCCAAAGCTTTGGGGTGATCTTTCTTGTTTGGGCCCTTTATCTATTATTATTTTAATCAAATTATGAAGGATGCATTTTTATTTATTTCTTCTAGTATTTTCATTTTTTGTTTTCCCATTTTTTTCATACATTTCGCCAACACATCTCATTTCATTTGATTTCAGGTCTTTAAATGAACATGAAAATAATCATGATAATGATCAAGGGGTTAATTTTGAAAAATCAATTAATACCGATGCACTTGATAATGAAGATGATTCTAAAGAATATGTTATTCCTCCAGACCTAATGAGATTGATTAAGCAAGAAAGTAAACCAATTGAGCCATATCAAAAGATGATTGAATTAGTGAATTTGGGAAATGAGGAGAATAAGAAAGAGGTTAAGATTGGCACATCGCTCTCGTCGATCGATAAACGACGATTGAAAAATCTACTTTGAGAATTCGTAGATGTATTTGCTTGGTCTTATCAGGATATGCCGAGCTTAATATAGAAATAGTAGAGCATAAACTACTTTTGAAGCCAGAATGTAAACCAGTCCAACAAAAATTGAGGTGAATGAAGCCTAAAATGTTACTAAAGATCAAAGAAGAGGTGAAAAAGAAATTTGATGCAGGTTTCTTGCAAGTTGTCAAGTATCCAGAGTGGGTAGCCAATATAGTACCAGTTCTTAAAAAAAATAAAAAGGTACAAATGTGTGTAGACTATCGTGATTTAAATAAGGCTAACCCAAAGGATAACTTTCTTTTGCCTCATATTGACACACTGATAGACAACATGGCCAAGCATTCAATGTTCTCTTTTATGGATGGGTTTTCAGGATATAACCAAATAAAGATGGCTAGAGATGACATGGAAAAGACTATTTTCGTGACTATGTGAGGGACATTTTACTATAAAATCATGCCCTTTGGGTTAAAGAATGCTGGGGTAACATATCAAAGAGCCATGGTGATGCTTTTTCATGGCATGATACATAAAAAGATTAAGGTGTATATAGATTATATGATTGCAAAATCTCGAGAAGTTGAAGTCATGTCACCAATCTCAGAAAGCTATTTGAGAGGTTGAGAAAATTTCAACTCAGGTTAAATCTAACTAAGTGCACATTCGGGGCAAAGTCAAGAAAGTTGCTAGGTTTTATGGTCAGTGAAAAAGAGATTGAAGTTGATCCAGATAAAATACGGGTCATTTAAAATTTGTCACCTCCTAGCACACCAAAAGAAGTTTGAGATTTTTTGGGTAGATTGAATTATATATCTCAGTTTATCTCTCAGTTTACCTACAAATGTGATCCCATATTTAAGATTCTTCGTAAGAACAACCCTGAAAAATGGAATGAGAAATTTCAAGTGGCTTTTGATAAAATAAAGCAATACTTGTCTAATCCTCTAGTGTTGGTGCCACCTATTTCAGGAAAGCCCTTAATTTTATACCTCACAATATATGAGAATTCAATGGGATGTGTGTTGGGGCAGTAAGATAAGTCTAGTAAAAAAGACAGAGCTATTTACTATCTGAGTAAAAAATTCACAGAATACGAGTCCAAGTACTCTTTATTAAAAAAAATGTATTGTGCATTAGCTTGGACTGCTAAAAGATTCAGACAGTTTATACCACATGGGTCATAGCAAAATTGAATCCAATTAAATACATCTTTGAGAAGCCCTCTTTGTCTAAAAGAATTGCTAGATGATAAGTAATGCTCTCAGAGTATGATATTATGTATGTAAACCAAAAAGCAATTAAAAGAAGTGTCATAGTCGAGTTTTTTGCAGATCGTGCTACTGAAGGTTATAAGTCGATAAAATTAAAATTTTTTGATGAAGATTTGATGATTGTTTCTTAGCTAGAAAATGAAGGGTATAAAGAGTACCATTGAAGAATGTATTTTGATAGAGCTACCAATGCCTTAAGACATAGAATTGGGGTAATTTTGATTTCTCCAGAGGAGCAATACTATCCTATAACAACGAGATTGAATTTTAATTGCACAAATAACATCGCTGAATATGAAGCATGTGTCATAGGTTTGCAAGCTACTATAGACAAAAAGGTTAAGGCATTGAAGGTGTTTGAAGATTCAACTTTAGTTATATATCAATTGAAAGGAGAATGAAAAACGAGAGATTCGAAACTCATTCTATATCGTAAGTATATTATAGAGTTGATCAAGTAGCTTGAAGATATTCAATTTGATCATTTACCTTGAGAAGAGAATTTGATTGCTGATGCCTTAGCTACTTTAGCAGCAATGGTTCGAATTAGTGATAATGTTGATATCCAGCCTATCAAGTTAGATGTCAAGAACATGCCTGCTCATTGCTCTAATGTAAAAGAAGAGGATGGGAAGTCCTGGTATTATGATATCTTACAGTACATTAAGAATCAACAATATCATGTCCAAACAATAAAGAATGATAAAAGGGTCATCCGAAGACTAGCCATGAATTTCTTTATAGATGGAGATGTTCTTTACAAAAGAAGCCATGACCAAGTATTGTTAAGGTGTGTAAACAAGGCTAAGGCTAAAAAAATTGTTGAAGAGGTACATGATGGAATATGTGGGGCACATACCAATGGACATATGATGGCAAGACAAATCATGAGAGTAGGGTACTATTGGTTGACAATAGAGAGTGATTGCATTGATTATGCTAAAAAATGTCATAAATGCCAAATCTATGTCGATAAGATTCCTGCTCCGTCATCTGTGTTACATGTTTTGGCACCACCCTGACCATTTTCTATGTGGGGCAAGGATGTCATTGGTCCTATTACCCCAAAAGCTTCTAACGGGCATAGGTTCATTTTCGTGATGATAGATTATCTCACAAAATGGGTGAAAACAATATCATTTGAAAGTGTGACATGATATATAGTCTGTAAGTTTATAAAAAGAAAAATCCTTTGTAGATACGAACTTTTAAAGAGAATCATTTCAGATAATATATAGAATCTGAATAGTAAGATGATGTAAGAAATATGTGCCTAGTACAAGATTAAGCATCATAATTCAGCATCATACTGTTAAAAAATGAATGAGGTAGTGGAGGCAACTAATAAGAATATAAAAAAAATTCTTGAGAAGATGACTGAAACCTATAAAGATTAGCATGAGAAGTTACCATTTGTATTGCATGCTTATCGGACATCAGTGCATACCTCTACTGAGACAACCCCATTTTCTTTGGTTTATGGGATGGAAGCCGTATTGCCAATGGAAGTAGAGATCCCACCCTTGAGGGTTTTAAAGGAAGTTAAACTAGAAGAGCCTGAGTGGATTTGAGAACACTATGAACAGTTGAATCTCATTGAAGAAAAGAGATTGACAATGTTATGCCATAGTCAGCTATATCAAAGATGAATGATGAGGGCTCATGACAAAAAGGTCTGACCACATTGTTTTTGAAAGGGAGAGTTGGTCTTGAAAAAAAAATTTCCAAATCAGCATGATAATAGAGGGAAATGGACCCCGAATTAGGAAGGGCCATATATGGTGAAATGGGCTTTCTTGGGTGGAGCTTTGATAGTGGCAGAGATGGATGGAAATGATTTGCCCCATCCTGTAAATTCTGATGCTGTGAAAAAGTACTATGCTTAAAAAAAAGAGAAAAAAAATAATTAAATAATTAAATAATTAAAATAATTAAAAAATGAAAAATGAAAAAGGAAGACTCAAGGCGAAAACTCAAAAAGGGCGGTTTGAGTCATAGGGGGTCATCTAACTTGAAAACCTAAAAAGGCAACTTAGATGAGGAGAATACAGCATTGAATTTGAAAGTTCATTAGCATGGAGGCTAGCATATTCTGAGGAGCTCTAAGTTGTTAAGTGCATCAAATGGTTGAGTTTTCAAAGGGACTTTGAGATGTGTTATCATGGTCATTTGATTATTCATTTTTGGGCTTTACCTTCCCTATACCCATTTTTGTAATTCTTTTATTCCCCAAAGTTTGTCGGTATTTTTGCTAATAAAAGACATTCTACTTTATTCTTTATGTGTTTCTGCTGTTGATTATTTCCTAACCATCTTTATTCTTTTCTCCTTAATACCTTGCAATGGAAAAAATGTGTGAATGCATTCTTATTTTTTGAGATTGAAATAATGATTGATAAATAAATAATAGCATGAAAGATTTCTACATTACATTGGAAATGTTAAGAGTGATAAAGGTAAATTTGAAATGTTTAGTTCCTAATAAGGACATATATTTAGAAGGGAATTTCTTGCAAAAAAAATGTGAGAATTAAATGAAAAAATGATTACGAGCTACACTGACTCGATTTTTGCAGAACAAAAGGTTCAAGGTCCCAAAAAAAGCTTGAGAAACATGAGTACCATAACTAAATGGGAATTAATTAGCCAACATTTGCATAGCATGCATTGAATTTTACACGTATTGTATTTTGCATAGCATATACTGCATTTAAGCAAGCATAGTGCATAAGTTCAAAAAGCAGGGGTATTCTAAGACCCCTCATGGAGAAGACAGATGTGAAGACTTTTTGATTTTTTAATTTCTATTTAAGAATAAGCTTGTGAGGTAAGTTTTTAACTTTTGAAAAAAGATATCTCTTGGTATCAGGATCGATTTGCAAGACCTTTGGGCATAATTTCCTAAAATTCCTTCAAACATGATCTTTGACTCTTTTGGACATAATTGTTAAGGAGTATTTTATTTTTCAAAGTTTGCCTCTATTCAGAAGAGCCATTTATTTTTCAAAGTTCGTTGCCTCTATTAAGAGGAGCCATTTATTTTTGAAGTCTGTTGCTTCTATTTATAAAAGTTTTGTTAAAAATAAAGCATAAATTTGTTGGGATGACAATGAGCAGGGTATCTACGTCTTTGCACAATTTTTGTTTCACAGAAAATGTACAAAGAAGGGCAGTTGTAGACCTTTAATTTGTCCGGGCCCAAGCTCGAGCCCATTGGGCTTGATTCAACAAGGGCTGAGCTTAAGCCCATTGGGCTTAGCTTAGTTCTGGCCCAATTTTAGTTTTAATTTTTAATTTTTAATTTTAATTTTTAATTATTATTATTATTATTATTATTATTATTATTATTATTTTATTTTTGATTTTTTGATTATTTTTTCTATTTTATTTTTATTTTATTTTTTTTTTGGTCCGAAATTGAAGCTTTAATTTCTGTTTCCTTCTGGAATAGGGGCTGGTAGAGTTGGACTTGAATCCCAGTCAAAAAGGGAATAGGAATTGATCAAAAATTATTTCTAATAAGTGCCTACAAATAGAAGCTCAAACAGAAACATATGGAGATGAATTAGAGAGGAATCAGATAGGGATCAGAGGGGAAAACACAGAGGAAAAAAAATAAAAAATAGTGTTAGAGACAGTTTATAGTTTTTAGGAAATTTTTAGGAAATTTGGGGTTTTTTTTTTTAATTTTGGAAAATTTTCAGATTTCGATGAATTTTTCGACGAAGCTTAAATTTTTTGGCGAGATTTTCGACCAACTTTGAAGTTTTCGACGGGTTTTTCTAGATTTTGGCAGACATTCAACCGAAATCTGGATTCTGTTTAGAGAGAAGGAGGGGAAAAAGTAAGAGGAAAGAGAGAGGGAAGAAGCCATTTGCAAAAAAAAAAACAAAGGTTGGAGCCTTTTATACCTACGCAAAATGACGTCGTTTTGACCTTAAGAAGACCCCAGGATCTACGTGTTTCCATTCGGGTGATCCAACCCGTTGCGCTAACCCTCTTCAACCCGCACCACAGACCCTGTTCTTGAGCCGAGCTGAGTCAATTTTCCCTAGCCACGCGTTTGAGCTGTTCCGTCTGTCTTGAGCCGAGCCGTTTTCCAGCCCAAGTCGAGCCGATTTCAATTTTTTTTGTGGTATTTTCTTATTCATTTTATTTAAGCATTTTATTTATTTATTTCTCTTAGTTTTTTATTAAATTAAAATAAAAAAAATAAAATTCTAGAACACATATTAATTATCCAATAATAGAATTTATAAAAATTTCAAATGAGAAATTTTTATAAAATTCTTAGGTGAAAATTTTTATCTAGGTTTGTCTCAAATGGTGGAATAATTTAGATAAAATTTTAATAAAAATAATTGTATTCTTTTCCAAATAAAATTTGGATTGCAAATATTTAATAATTATCCAAAGATGAGATTCATAGAAATTTCAAATGATAAAATTCTAAGAAATCTCTAGATGAAAAATTTTCTCTAAATTTGACCCAAATAGTGGAATAGTTTAGATGAAAAATTTCAATAAAAGTAATTATTATTATTTTCTTTCCAAAGAAAAAACTAAAAAGAATTTCTAAATAGACCCAAATGGTGAAAATTTTAAAAATTAAAAAAAAAAATTTCTAATTTGGCCCAAATTATGAAATAATTAGATATATTTTTAACAAACAAAAAAGATGAATGATAATAATAAATAATAATAATCAAACCTTTTTTCTGACGATGGAACATCTTTAAGATATCCAAATTAGATTCTTGAATACCTTTGAGGTGAAAAAATATTTTTTAAGAGATCTACCGGATTTATGAAAGAATCTTATAAATTATTTTTAATATTTGACGTTAAAATTTGAAACTATTAGACTCAAGACCTTAGGATAAATTTGAAATAATATAGTACTATCCTTTAGATGGGCATATAGGGATGCTATAACATTTCTCACATGAAACCAAATTCTCAAACCTTGTTCTGATTAGTAACCCGAACCTATTCTTTTAGGGATCCTTAGTCAAACTTAAGAGTTCTCTAAAAGGATCCTTGGTCAAGTTTAGGAGTTCTCTAAGAGGATAAATTCTTTAGGTAGCCAATCACACCTAGTAAAAAAGATTGATGACGACTCCATTCATTTGTTAAATTTAGCTATAAATTTTTGAATCTATATGTTATGACACTGTTAAACTAGTTTTTTTTAGATCAGGTAATCAAAAGCTCCATAAAAACCAATATTGACACTGGTTTTAGGGTTTTGACCCTAACCAATTGAAAAAATTATTGAAGAAAAAAAGAGAAAAGTATAAGGATAAATTTTTTTTTTCTTTTTTTGTATAAAGAAAGGGATAAAGATGTTGGGTGAAGAACCATTCAAGACAAAAGGAGTAAACTCAAACCCAAGACCCACAAACATATATGACATATACTCCTGTCTACTAAAGCTGTTACGGATCTTAATGTGAACCTTGCCAGCCTGTCAAGACACAACGTGGCTAAAAAATATATATTAGCAAAGAGCTGAACAGATAAGAATTGATCTGCAAAATACTTTATTATGCTAATTATTTATGATAAACTTTTGACAGAGATGCCTCCTGAAGTTCAACCACTTGTAGGCAAATAACAGGAAAAAGTGTTATTAATTGAAAATACAAATGACGTGTCTTAAATTAGAGGCATGAAAGGATAGATAATCAAACTCAAACTCTCAGCGATAAGACAATGATGCTCCTGTAAAAGAATACCAGGATCAAACTGATGCAGAAGCAGCTTCAGGCTTAAAATCTTGATGTAGATACATCTGGTTGTAATCTACAAAAGCATAAGAAGCATGTGTGGAATACAATCTATCCACTTCGTTGCTTTCTCGCCTCCTCAAATGACCAGTCTCAATCAGGTGTTCCTCTCCTCTTAGACGTGGCAGATAAGAGTCCACCAATGAAGCACCATAATATCAACTATAACATGGATTCATCGTATAGGAGTCCAAAGTAGAAACAGCAGCTACAGATGTATTTGCAGATGCTGCAGAACCTGTTGATTGCATTTCTCATGAAGCACCAAAATCATAAGTCTGATACTCTCTCTCAGTCAAGTAAAGAGGATCAGAGCGAATTATATCTCTCTGCATAGCCACAGATTCCCTGTATACCTTGTCTGGTTGTCGTAGAAGCTGCCCTCTGTAATCTCCCTGGTAAGATGCTAATGCTGGACTGATATGCTGCTGAAGAGTCAAGCTTCTTCTCCCTCCCTGAAGACCGCCATGTATTCCTTCTTACCAAGGCATAAATCACAATGACTGCCTTCCTCCGAGTATATGCCAACTCTAGATATGCAATTTGCTGATCCCTTTCATGAGATGAAACAGAATAACTTGTAGCACTGATATTGGCATAAGGATCTCTAGCAGATGCTTATCATGAACTTCCTTGTTGTCAGAGTGTTCAATGATTCCAGCCACTGCATTTGACAGGGAGTGGACAGGCAGTGCAATTGAATGAACTCCCACCGGTTGAAAAAGTTCAGTGAGCTTCCGAACTTGAAAGGGAAATTTCAGATGAAATTAATGCTTAAATATGAAAGGAAACTATGAACACCAAACCGCAAGGTATGAAAACTATTCCTCACTTGTCTAGCAGTAAGTTCAGTTTTGAATTTGTGCTTTTCATTATAAGTTTCCTTGATTGCCTTCATGAAAATGCTCTCTGCCAGAGGAAAACAATCAGCATGGATACTGAACCGCACCTGAAATGGAAGTCTTTGGTACACAAAATCTCTTCAGTAAGGAAGAAGGAGAGTTGTAATTAAAGGAAGAAGGCTATAAAAAAATGGTACCTAAGCGGGGAAAGCCCCACCAAAAGCTTTGGGCTCAAGTTTCATGCCACCAGAAGAGGATGCCTTATAAATCCTATACATAAGCTTGAGATCATAATCATAGAAAAAGCTTAAAAACCCAGGTCTGATACCCAACACAATATCTTTTTTACCTGTTGGTACACCCATTAGACAATATCGGAAATAATCGAGCTTGGTCTTTGAATTGCATATTAATATCGGACCATCAATCTTTTCTTTCTTCTTATTTTCTTGTTTCTCTCCCTTGTTGCGCTTTTCTATATTCTTGTTGGTTTTCTTTCCTTGAATTTAGCTTCTTAGAATTATCTTCAGTAACTTTACTGCCTTCTAATACACTCTTGTTTTTCTTCTTTGGCTTTCTCCTCCGGCCCTCAAAAGTACCAGTGGCTTTCCTTGTTTTCAAAAAATTCTTGGCCATTGACTTTGCAACATCAGATTTAGCCTTAAATAACATTGGGCCTTTCTTTTCAGATGATTGTGATTTTGCCAAGTCTTCTGCAGCATTGTCAGCTTCATTTTTGTTATTTCTTGTTCCATAGTCTACTAACACACCAATTGTGCTCCTGGTTAAATTAGCAGGCAAACAGATAAGATTCTAAACCAGGACATGAATGTGAGAGGAGCAGTTTGAGAGCCTTTAAAGCCAACAAGCACATTGAGTAAACTTCAAGGGAAAAAGAACATGTGGAATAAAGCAATTTTGATTTTTTAAAGTAGAATAAATCCTTCTTAATCACGCATGTAAATTTAATGGTTTAACATCATTATTGAAGTAAATACACTTATGGGAACTAAATCATTTGTGCAAGACACTTAGTGGTCTTTCTTGCCAGTGGAACCTAATTTATAAAATTGGGTCCAAAGCAGACACAAAAACATAGAATATTCCCAAACACCCAAAGTAGAGCCCCATATTAACCATAGAGTCCATAATGAATCAAAAGAATATTGGTAGGTTATACCTACTTCTTATCATGCATTTCAACCAATCAAAATTAAGAATCATATAAGGGCAATCCCTAATTGTCAATACCAAATAAAACCAATATCAATATGTAAAGCTATACATTGGACTTGCAAAAGGATGAAGAAAATATCATCGGAAAGAAAGAGCTCTCCCTTCTTTTCTCCTACATAGAACTTAGAAGAAGCTTAGCTGGAGAAAACAGAAGTTTCTCCGCTTTGTCTCTCACCTCACAACACATTATCTAGGGATAGAAAAGAAAGTAACAAGTAACAACAGCATAGAGTCAAATGACATCTCATTTAACTCTTTAATTTTCCACCATTAACGATAAATCTATTAAAAATGATCAATTTCATTCCGAATAGCTCATGTTCTTTCATTCTAAATGTCTTCTTCAATAACCTAACGAGTTAAAACATATCATTAATGTATTTCATCTCGATGCGCATACATCTAAAGAGATCCCAATAATTGTCTAGGAACTAATAAATTTTCAAAATATTTTAGAAAATGGGTCCTCAATATGTCTGATAAAGTACACATGAAAATGCACCAAAAATAAATTCAAGTTCCAACTAAACTAGTAAAGATCTTTAGAAAAGATTAAACAGAATAAAAACAGATCACGCCCATATCAGATAAACAGTTATGCCAAATAAAAACATGCACAAATAAATTCAAATCTATTTGATTTTAGCTCTAATCATGCAACAATTTTCACCAATTATAGTTATAAATTAAATTTCTTAGCTTTTGCAATCCTCCAAAAAATTTAATACGCATCAAATTTCAACATTTATTAGTCCCCCACCCAAAAAAAAAAAAAAAGACACATCTTCTTTAAAAGCTTTAAAATTTAACATCCAATTAAACTCATTAAAACGCAACAGCATCATGAATCAAAATTACCATTCCAAAATAATAAAAATAGTAAACCAGAAACCAAAAATTTTCGAAATTTCGTTACCTTAACTTTCTCTGCAACCAAACAGAAAATGACAAAAAAAATTTGCTCTCCAAAAAACACTGCTACGAAATCTGATCACATAGACATATTAGGGTTTTAAATTTGGAAAAGTGAATCTTTAGAAGCAGACAAAAAGGATAGATTTTCATTAACAGAATTTTCTTTCGCTCTGTTTTATTTATTTATTTATTTATTAAATGAGGTGAAGAAGGAAAAAGAAATTTCTTAAAATAAAATAGAAACAAACGGCCAACGTCTGCTTTCAGATTTCACAGTCACAGATTGGAAGAAAAAGCTAGTGAATACTTATAGTTATTTATTATTCATTTTACCAGACTACCCTTCTTTTTAAACTGAATTTACCATAATGATTTTTTTGTTTTCTTTTTTCTAAGCGGTAAGGATTGTGGCATTGCACTTTTTAATCCTTGCCAGAGGTTTTTTACTATTTGTTTTTACCATGTCAATTTAATTGAACTGGTTGCTTCAAAAATATAGATTTGTTATTGGGTAAATCCCCTTTCAATACAATAGTGTTTTTTTTTTTTTTAAAATCACAATTTAAGAAATTTTTTTTTTTTTTTAAAATGATTGCAAGGGCTGAAAAATTAGTTCATGCTTCAGTGTTGCCTCTTGAACAAAAAAAACATTACTGAAAGCTCAATTTACCTTTCAACCAGATCATATAACCCAAACTGAAATGAAAAAAAACCAAAAGGCATATCAAAATCAAAAGCAGAACAAAAAAAACCTATAACCAATTAAGCTAAGTTAAAATAACTAGAATCTTCTGATCCAAAAATGAAAAGGAAAGAAAAAGTCAAAGTTTTGTATCCTCAATCCTATGCAATTTCAAATCACTAAAAACCAATCAAAACAATATATATATTTATATATATATATTTATAAAACAAATCAAAGCATTAAGAGTACTTCTTTTTCATTCCCAAAAATGGAAGCAATTTATAACTCTTGAAGTCAACTGAAAAGTAGGAAACTTTGAAGAAAAGACTAATGGAGAAACCATTAAAACAATATCCAAGAACAACCCCGAACTTCATATCTTCTTCTCTTTCATTTCTCTTCCTTGTTTTGCATTGTCCACGAAACCCAAACAGGTGATCATCAAGAAAGGACTAACGATCACTCTAAAAACATAACGTTCTTTGGTTTTTTTTTCTTTTTTTTACATTATAATAAAAACAGAAAGAACAGATACCGAAAAGCGTTCGAGAGTCATGGCTTTCAGACTTAGAGGAGAGAAAGGAGAAGAAAGCAACGAAAGTAGCGAGCTTCCTCGCTTTTTCTTTTGGAGTCTGGGTGTGGTGATGGCCTGAGTTATTGCGCGTAGCCTTCTATTTATAGAACGTTATTGTTTTTTTTCTTTAATTGATTTATTTCTTTCCAAACTTTTAAATTTTAATTACTAAATATAATAAACAATTTTCCTCTGTTTTTTAATTCGATTCTTTAAAAAAGGAATATAAAATAAAACACTAAAATTTTAATTTTTCTTGATAAAAAAATAATTGTAAATAAAATAATTTTTATTAACCATTTCTGTTTATGTCCTTTTTCTTTTCTTATTAACAGAGGATGACAAAAATTTTTTGTCAAACTACATCTTTTGGAGTTTGGTGAGGACCGTTTCTTTTTTTTTTTGGTTCCTATTTGGGTAGGGGTCAAACCTTTTTTTTGCCTCACAATTTTCGCATAAAACCGTGCATTTAAGTTCCCTCAAAGGAGCAGCTTGGCTCTTGCCTCCTTGGGTACGTCGAGCCTTTCATGACCATTTTCCTAATATCGTTGAAACTTGAAAGTTGATTTCTTATGAACTGTAAGTAAAAATTTCTCCATGAAAAAACAGAATCAAATAGAAAACAGATTTAATATCTTATATATACACCAGCATGAGGATGGGATAGGCTACAGAACCTGCTTTCACCTCTTTCTCTGATGGGGACCATACCGAAATGTCCCAACAGAAGGCCACCAATCCTCAAATTTGGTGTTTTTGAGATATTGGTGAAGATTTATTTATACAATCAAATACAACTAGACATCTAATCATATGATACATTATTTAAAAAATTTTGTCAAACTCGTTGGATTACACAGTTCGACAAATTTAAAATTCGAATCCTAATTCTTAGGACCTCTTCTCTTATTTTTAAGCTGCAACTTTCTTCAAAAAATAAAATAGAAATTTGCCCTGACGAGAAATGATGATAAAACCTTTCAAAACCCTTTCATGCATGTTTCTTCATGACTTGCCTAAACAATGCTTTTGGTGTTGAAATTAGAGTAGGCAAACAAAAAGATGAAAGAAAAGGAATTATTATTAAATCAGAACAAGCAAATTATTTGCTTTCAGTATTAAGGAGGCAGTTTTACTTGTCTTACCAGGCAAACCAGTGAAGTTTTGTATTGTTCAAAGCCTTGGCGGATCAACATTTCTGTACCATCAACAATAACAGCACCACAATCTTTTGCTTCCTTTAAGAGCCTGGTGTCTTTTGGTGTCTAAAACGGCATCAAGACCATGCAATAATGTTTCAGAGCATGCTGCAAAAGTTCACAAAACAAACACATTTTTTAGCCTGAGGTCTGCTTACCACCTTGATTACCAGAGAATGACAAATACTAACATTCTTTTTTTTTTTGTAGATAAGCTATCAGGATTTGAATCTTGATTATTGAAACTCAAAATTCAGCATTCTATAGCAACAGGCCATGCAGCTGTTAGGCAAAATAGTAACATCGTTGGCATTCATTTTCATCAACTTTTTTCTTGGCACCAATAAAATTAACAGGGGATAGTCAAGGGGTTCGGTTTGAACCTTTGCAATGGGGATTTCATCAATCTTTGGTGCCATTCCCACCGATGTGGCATTTGCAAGAACCATGCTTTCTTCAGGGTGGAAGTTTTCTACTTCAGATTAGAGGGATTACTTGCCCTCCAACTTTTTGGGCTAGCTCTTGAGCTTTTTCTGTAGTAAGAATGGGATTCAAATAACAATTGAAGTTAGCAAATTGAAACAATAAGAACAGGCAAATGAATTGTTACCAAGTGTTCTATTGGCAATGACTACTCTTGCCCCCTTTTCTGAAGCACCATAAGCAAGTGCCTTGCCAGCACCACTGGCTCCCAAGACCACGAATAATTTACCAGCTAAAGGTGATCCAGAATATGGAGTTGCACCATTTAATTCCGTAGAATAAAAAACATTTTTGATTTCAAACAAACAAGAAAGCAAGCGCCTCAGCAGAATTCATAGCTTCTTTGCTTGCAAAACAAGTTACAAACCTCGCAATCCATCTTTGATGGTTGAGATTGCACCAATATAGTCAGTGTTAAATGCTATTAACCGACCATCTGGTCTCCTCACAACGTTATTGGTAGCTCCAATTTTCTAGAAAAGCCCAAGAATGAACTCAATAATTAACTGTAACATGAATTTACAAGAAACAGCCAATGCAGTACCCTGGCAGTGGGGTCAATCTCATCCATGAATTTAAGTGCAACCTCTTTGCGGGGGCATTGTACAGCTGCATTTAAATTGAAGTTTTCATTGTTAAAAGCCATATATTTATGCATATCTCTGCATGCGTCTGTGTGTGAAACCATGATGTAGCATTTCCAAGACAAGATCATACGTTAATCCAGCAAAGTCAGGGGAAGAGTAGGTATCGAAAAACTTCTACACGTCATCCACCAAGAAATGAACAAAAACTGCATTAAGACCAACTGCCTTAAGTGCTGCATTGTATAAAAGAGGACTCTTGCTATGGTCTACTGGGTTCCCAATAATGCCATATACTTTGGTATCTGCTCTTATAGGCTTAAAGTTATATAACTGCAACAAGTTCTTTGCAGTTGGTTGTCCAGTAACTGATACCTCACCTTCCTCCAGTGCACCATAACTGAGACACCAACCAAATCTGGGGCTGAGCAAGCATGAAATCAAACCTCTTTCACCCATAGCAACTCCAATTGTTGGAACCCACAGTTTCAAAAAGATGTCATCCAATCTTTAGAGAACTACTATTTCAGTCTTTCAGAAAACACTGCCATATTAATGTTATGTTCATTCATTACTTCTGAACGTAGAGTGATTTGGAAAATGCGCATGCAATCTGCAATATCAAGTGCAGTTGTTGCAATCTTTACTATGTCACTGCTGGTAGCTTGAATTCTTGCGACAAGTTTGCAAGGGCCTCTGCAAATGGAGCGTTGTGAAAATTGTGAGAAGAAACAATGATTTTGAAACCATGAGGCTTCGTTCCATTCATGGAATTGATGAAATCATGCACAACCTGCAAAATAGGTTAGGCATATAAAATATTATGGATATAGTATTGTAGATATTAATCAATAAACAATTGTTCGAGTGTTTGAAGGCTTATGATAACTACCTCACACTCAATATCAACATAGTTGGCCCCCAATTCCATTGCTAATCTAAGGGCATCCTGCCTCTTGGTTTCATCTCCTTCATATAGACCGCCTTCCCAAGTTGGCCTGGAAATTACATGCTAAAGTAAAAGCTTTCTTAAAACAATAAAGCAGAATCTTGTTCCATCTGAATTAACAAATTCAGGTGAATGTAATCTTGCTTAAATATTTCTCCTTTGGAACAAATTAACATTGAAGCACATCACTTTTACTATGTTAAAAGGCCAATAAATCAATGGCCAAGTCCAACTCGTAAAAATGTGTATTAATTACACAAGAATACCTATTCCCAACCGAACTGAGGCAAAAGATTAAATATTGCAACTGATAACTAGGTTGGTACCTGTAAGTTACTATAGTTGGCAAAGATGACTGCTTAATGAGAATCTCAAGACCTGGTTTAAGATTGAAGTTCCTCAAACAGTCAAGCTGGAACCAATTTCCCTAGCCTTTTGCATCTCTATCATCATTTGGTCAACCGTGGTTCCCATTATAGGGATGCATAGCAAAGTTGGACTGCTTTGAACCCCACTGTTGCTCATGTGATTATTGAAAGTAGAGCACTAAAATTGATAGCCCTCATGCTTCTGCATACAGAAAAGAAGTCAAAATGAGTGGGACAACAAGGAGAAATATGTCTACTGAGTAGGATGATAAGAACATTTTCTAATGAGTAGGACAACAACTAGAAAAATGTCTAATAAGTGGGATAACAACTAGAAAAATGTCTACATGATGCATGTCATGACCAACCATCAAAAACAAAAGGAGACCAGATAAACAAGTACACAGGTTGATCCTAGTTCTTAGTTGCAAGTGAAACTCACAAGAAATCCTAATATGAATTGTTTGGGAACAGATAAGTCATCATTTTAATTCCATCTGAAGACTTTCACCATAAGTGCCAAAGGACCCTAGGTTGTGGAAGATCTTCTTTCCATCATATAGTTTCTGTATAGAAAATATTAGTTATATCAGCATTCAACTTTTCGACAGCATGGTCTAAGATACCATAACTGCAACTAGGAAGTATGGAAAAAAGAGGAAATTTGCAAGAATCAGCTGCAGCTTGCACAAGTTTAGATTATAGGAGTCTTCTACAGCAAGTTGATTAAGTTTATATTTATATGAAGATGTGCAATGGTTACAAGATTCAGTTCTCATTTTTAGATTTCTCAGCTAGTTGATGAGATTATGATCTGCACAACAAGAATCCTTCAAACAGGTCAGAAGTGATTGGAAAGTACTTTTCACTTTTAAAACTCACTAAGTAGTAACGCCTTTCAAGTAGCTCTGATTTCTCTCAACAAGATAAATAAACGAAGTACCAGAAAAAGTCAAAAAGACAAAAACTATAGGACAGCAATCAATAACCATCCTCAAGCTTGTTCATTAAACATAATCAAGAACCACATCAAGACAATTAAGACAATTTGTTTTAAAGACTGAACAAGTACTAAAGGAATCTACTTATTACTCTTCATGCTCAATTAGCCCAAAACTATAAACGATCAACCAGTAATATCATCACATACCCAAGAAAAAAGTTGAAAGCATAGCACGAGTGCTTTGATCAAGCACGGTACGAATTTCTTCCACCGGAGGAAGCCTAGCAGCCATCTCCTGAAAATAAAACAACTCCATTTGAAAACAATATAAAACAGACGAAAGGGAAATATATACAGAAACAACATTTAAACATTACATACATAAATTTCGACAAACCTGGTGAGCTTGAATTAACTGAAACACATTGGCTTCGTTGTCAACATCCCCAGGAGACACAGCCTGTAAAATAAACAAAAAACCCATGAATATTATATCAAGAAAAAACCTTTTCCAATCAATTTACTCCTTTTCAGATAAAAATCAACGAAAAAAGAAAACACAGTTTTTTTTTAATAGAAACAATCAGAAAGCTGGGTGTGTAAATTACCTAAGAAGAAGAAGAAGACTGAGATGCATAGGCCATGATGGAGAGAGGTCTAGGAGGAGGAACGAGAGAGAAAGCAGAGTGGCAAAATTGAAACATTGCAGAAGATGGAGGGGTTTTATAGACATTTAAGCGTGATATTAGGTAGATTGTACAAGGTGCTGCTACAGTCCTCTTTCCTTCTACCCAACCTGCTAGATTGCAACACAGTTTTGGAAAACTAAATTATTGAGTTTTATTTATTTATTTATTATTTTTCCTTTTTCTTTTCTCAGTTCAAAGGCTATTTGAGAAGATGTACTTGGGCATTTGAAAATTGTAAAGCCTGAAAAATGGCGATAGGAGGTTAAAGAACGCCGACGGCTTGGGCTTGCGATTGGTCTAATTTCAGAGGGACGAAATATACTTGCAAATATGAAAGTGAAGTTACACGAAAATTACATTTTTGCGTTGGGTGTAAATGTAATTAATGAAATTTAAATTTATTATTCTGTTGATAAAGTTTTTAAATTTTTACAAACGAATTAAAAAATATTATTTATTTTTATTATATTAGATTTTTAAATTTTTTAAATATATTCTAAAAACATACATCAATATTTAATATCATAAAAAAAATTTTTGACTATGGTTTGATGTATTCATCTTATACATTCATTTTGCTATTGTTTTCATCCAAAAATGGAATTTTGAATGTGATTCTGTTATTATCGGCAGCATCTTCTGACAAAATTCTATTGGAATTTTTTTTTTCGTCGAAATACATTTATTTTCTAACAGAATTATATTAGAATTCACATTTTATTTTAATAAAATTTAGTCGATAATTGTTTTATTTGGAACAGATTTTTGTTGCAAACAGAAGTATTTTTTATTGAAAATTGATGTATTTGTCTTTTAATTTTGTTGATAATAGTGTTTTGGAAATTTTTTTGTTAATATTTTCATTTTAGATAATTCAATGGAGAAAAAATTAGTGATTTTTGGTCCAAAATGAAGGGGGGAAAAACCGTTTTTGTTGTTAATTAATCATGTAATTAAGAATTTAATTCTAATTAACCATATCAAAATTAACAATTTAATATGAAAATGAAACTAATTAAGTAGCCCATAAATTATGATATCGAAATATTTCATATTCATATCTAAAAATATAAACGGTCCACTAAAATACAAAAAAGAAAAAAAGTTATATAAGATATCAAATCCAAATATCTAAAAGGAACATTCAAACATTCAAGCAAGCATCAAAATAGCATAAAAGTTACAATATTTGGATAAAAAAATTAAATACCCCAAGTTTAAAATCCTATCTCACTCAGCCTTAATGCCTTGCATTGCCTTCTGATCTATTCTCTCTAACACTACCTCATGGTCGAAAAGTTCTGCCTTGCGCGATGCATGAAACATACTAGCATCAAATATTTGGCTTATTTAAGCAAAATCACTTTATCTTTTCTTGTGATTGCACTATAATATCAATTTAATCTTATACATCTAATACATTTTCTTTAAAATCTTCAATTTCAAAGGGTAAATATGAATAGGGATTTTGGACTAAAAGATCAGGAGTTAGGTAAGACGTTTTTTGCTAAAAAAAAAAAACTTACAAATCGAACTTGGGATGATCAGCAGAATTCTCGTCGCACTTCTAATACAACAAAAAAGTATAATTTTATTACAAGTATAATTCACATTGTTATAAAATAAAATAAATTAATATTGAAAATATTAGTGTGTGTTGGGTTTATGAAAACAAAACCGCTTTTTATTTTTATTTTCATAAAAAATAGGAAATGTGTGAGAAAATTTATTTGTTTGAAAAATAATTTTTTTTAAATACAATAAAAATAGGTCAAAATTAAAAAAAAAAAGATATTTTCACTTTTTAATGAAAACACAAGAATTAAATTTCTTTTACTATTCATCACAAATCATAAAAAAAACGTAGGTTGAACTCACTAGATAAGTTAATAATAGTAGTATTCGATTAAAATAATAAATTATTTGAAAATTTAGGTGTAAATTATACATTTTTTTAAATTTCAAATCCAACAAATGTAATTAACTCTTTGAAATATTATATGGTATATATTGATTACTTTAGTCTGTTAAATTCATATGTGTCTATATATATATATATATATATGCTATCATTTTTTTAATTATTGATAATGTGCTATTTTTATTCCTAAAATCCCTTAAATAATTCAAAAAAAATTTCTTTGAATATTTCATAATGATAAATATAAAATAGAGAACTAGTTCAAATTAACTCAACAAGCTTTTTTTTTTTTGTATAAATATAACAATAATGATATTTCGGCGAAAAAAGAAGCACTTTATCTTTAATACTATGAAGTATGAAACATTACGTGTATTAAGAAAAAGAAGTTCATTTTTTGCTATTATTGTCATATGAAGTAAGAAAAGAGCATTAAATTTTTTTGGCCATTAGCAGTAAGATTCAAACTTAAAATTTCATTCACTTGGTGCTTCCTTTACTACATAAGCCAAGGTCAATTAATTTTGCAAACTTTGATAATTTAAAATATGAAAATAACACTATCTATAAAAAGTTGAAAACATCAAACTTTTTTATGGAAGCTTGAAAATTTTGAAAGCAATAAAATCAAATATGAATTAAACATTAAGAATCTTCTTAGGTTCTAATCTTCAAAATTTCAATCCTCATTTTCACATATCATTCATCAATATTCATTGTTGCCCCTGTGATGTAGGTTAAAAATGTAAATACTTTAACATGTTTTTACTATTTTTATTTTCGAAAACAGTTGTTCATTTTTCTCAATCCAAACGCATTTTTTTAAATTCATTTTCTGTTTTTAAGTCTCTGTACATTCGAGCTATTTATGTCAAAGCTGGCGTTGGTAAAAATTTTGAAGGACAAAAGGCTAAAACTAAAAAGGGGGAAACTTATTGCAATTGTTGATAAAAATAAAGCTAATGGTAGGACAATCATAACTAGTTAATAGAAAGGTACTAACTGATTAAATACTTTTGAAGTAATATACATGCGTCTGAATGTTTGATTTTCACAATGAAAAATATACCTCCCATCAATTATTAATTTATTTTTTAAGGTTGTTCTAAATATTTTAAACTTCAAATTAAGATTCTTTTAAATGATATTGACTTATTTTATCATCTAATCTAGAAATTCAATTCTAAATCCTAAAAGTTCTTATTATGTGGAAACTATGACAGTTATAGCATCATTTGAAGTTGAGGATCATATATTTATATTTATTATTATTATTATTATTATTATTATTTTAGTATTCGAGATTATTAAAAATTAAATTCTAATAATTGAAATTAAAAATTTAACATTCTAATAACAAACCTCACAATGATTAGCAATCATATATTTAATTTATGGTATGAGACAAAACGCTTTTGTTCTACTTTTAATACCTATAAATATAAACTTTGACTAATTTAATTTGCATTTGTTCAAATAATAAAAATTACATATATATTAGTTTTTCTTTTATTCTTTTTTTGTTATTTATATTTTTACATTTATCACTTAATGGAAGAAGATGTAAAAAAATTAGAAAAAAGAGTCAAATTTACCATTAAACTATATTAGGGTTTCATATTTACCATTTTTTTTGGGTGCAATTTTACCAATCTATTATATCTTTTGATGCAATTTCAATCATGGATATTCTATTTTTTATGCAATTGTAATTTAAATGCAATATTCTACTTTCATCCACGACAAAAATTGCATCAAAAGATTTTTTTTATTATGTGGAAAAGTTAAAAAAAATTATTTTGTTTCAAATTCCAACTAAAGATAATATCAATAATTAAATAAAAAATAAAAATAATTAGATATTCTTTCCATCACTAATTTTTATTATATTTTTTATATTTGTGATAAAATTTATGAATATTTTTATATTTTAATTTTACAATTCATAATTGTAAAAAAATTATTTATAGGAAAGTATCAAAAATATTAATTTTCTCTTGCTTTTAACATGTCAATTTTTTGTTTAATTTAATTCACCTATCAATTTTTTTTTTTTAATTTTTAACAAATGCCATGTCACCAATCTTAACATTTAACATCCACTTTTTAACTGTCAAATGGTGAGATTACAGCAAAAATCTAAGGTAGAACGATGATATTACACCAATAAAAAGTAAAATAGTAAATTTGAAGCTCTCAATTTAATAGAGCGATAACTTTAATTGGATCGTATAAGGATATATTTAGTACATAAGATTATAATAAGATAAGATAAGATGATATTATAAATAGTCTAATTGAATTAAATAATATCATTTTATCTTATATTTGATGTGTGTAAGAATTAGTATAAGATAATTTATTTATTGATCAAAATTATCTTTACTTAAAATTTATATACTTTAAATTATTGATGTAATTTTTAAAAGTATAAAAGGACATTTAAATTTAATTCCATGAATTAAAAATAATCTTTTGGAAGATTGAATTATCTTATACTAAGAAAATGATTAATTCTCCTTAAAATCCTATCTCTTTCTTTGGATACAAACTAAATATAATATAAGATTATTATCATTTTATCTTATCCTTCATCTTATGCACCAAACATTACTTAAATTTATTTACTTAAGAATAGAATTTGAAATTTGTGAAAGAAAACAATGTTCCTTTCTTCTTGATATCATTCAAATCCAATAAAATTTTACGTATGTGAGAAAAAACCGTTTTGCATACGTGAAACTTAAAGCTTATGAAAACCTTCTAAGATTTTGATATTGGAACAACAAAGCAAGTGCCAACCACTTTAATTATGCTTCCTTTCTTTTCTTGGTGCTAAAGAAAGGAATGGATTGCTTTATTTCAATGTTTTCAAAAGGATTTTGATAAGATGAAGTGCAGGACACAACCAAGAATAAAAGGACTCTTTTTTATATTATTAAAGCAAAACAAAGACGCAAAGAATATTAAAAAGCACTGTCACCAACAATAAACAAGACAGGAATTTTCTTTTGGTGAAAGAATAATTCATTTAGTCAGATGAAAAAAGCATAATTTTGTTTTATTAATCATCTTCCATTATATCATAATTAGAAGTTCCTTTCATATTTAAAATTCAGGTTCATGCCATTAAAATTAATGTCCCTGGTTCTTTGATCAATTGAGTTTTAATGTTTCCTCCAAAAAGTTCAAACTATATAATTTCAAATAAACGTTGAATATAATATGAATTGATTCTTTTATAAGATTTTCAAGAATGTTGGTATTTTTCATTGTACCATGTTGTAAACATCCCAAGCAGGGGAAGAAATATCATCAAAAGCTTTACGTCTGAAGGAGGAAAAGAATGTTCCAAGACTATCCCCTATAAAAGAAAGTGATGAGGGCTTCCTCAATCCTCACCCATTTCTCTCATCTTTTCTCATTTTGCAACAATTTACATTTTCAGCTTATCTTTCTTTCCGTTCTCTCTAGCCTTCTCATTTTGCCATTAACCATTGTCTCTCTTTTCCCCATTTTGAACCAAAAACCCAGACTTTCACTTTGATTTTCCACCATTATTCCATTAAAATATGGAATCCATTGTTAGTGGCGCTGCTAATAAAGTTGTGGAATGCACGTTTGGTGTCATCAAACGTGGGTTTGTGTACATAATATATGTTGACAGCAATGTCCAGAATCTCAAGATGCAAGTTCGAAAACTGATGGATGCCCAAGCACGTGTGCAGCAAAATGTTGATAGGGCCAAGAGGAATGCGGAAGAGATTTTTCCTGATGTTAATAGTTGGTTGATTGAGGTCAATAAGAAGATCTCTGAGCATGCTGCAGCACAATTGAAGGAGGATGAAGAGAAAGCCAAGAAGAAGTGTTTCATTGGGTTGTGTCCTAATTTCAAGTCTCGTTACCAGCTTAGCAAGAAAGCAGAGGAAGAGGCGCAGGCTATTATTCAACTCCTGGGAGAAGGCAAATTCGACAAAGTTTCGCATTCTGTTGCTCCAGACGGAATAGTAATCAAAGGCTACAAGGCCTTTGAATCAAGAACAAGTGCCATGGAGGGGATTATGGAGGCCGTAAGGGAATCAAGTGTCCGAATAGTTGGAATACACGGGATGGCTGGTGTAGGCAAGACCACCCTTGCGAAAGAAGTTGCTAGTAAAGTCAGGGAAGAAAACTTATTTGACGAAGTGGCGATCGCAATGGTTTCACACAATCCAGTCATAAGACAAATTCAAGGAGAAATTGCTGACATGTTGGGCCTCAAATTTGATGTTGAGACTGATAGTGGCAGAGCAATGCAGTTACGGTGGCGATTGAAGAATGGCAAGAGGATCCTCATAATTTTAGATGACCTCTGGCAGAAACTCGATCTTGAAGCTGTCGGGATCTCATATGATAATGAGGCCGCTCAAAAATCTTCTACTGCTGGATGCAAAATATTGCTGACTTCCAGAAGCCTCGATGTGCTCCGCCTTATGGATGCTGAGAGGAGTTTCGAAGTCAAAATCTTATCTCAAGAAGAATCAATGATTCTGTTTGCAAATATAGTTGGTGAAGCCGTTGGAAAATCTGATGATTATCAACGTATAGCGGATGAATTGGTGAAAATATGCGCAGGGCTGCCAGTTGCTATTTTAGCAATTGCAAATACATTGAAAAGAAGGGATCTTCCGCATTGGAAGGATGCCTTGCGGCAGCTGCAGAGATCAATTTCATCAAACATAAAAGGGGTGAAAGACGATGTACATTACACTATAGAATTGAGTTACAGATGGTTGATAAAGGAGGAAGCACAATCTCTGTTCCTGCTTTGTGGCCTGCATCCTCAAGGTTTTGATATTCTTGTCTCTGATTTGCTACAGTATTGTATTGGGTTGGATATGCTGAAAGGCATCAAAACTGTAGAAGAAGCAAGAGAAAGAATTGATGTACTAGTTGATATGCTCAAAGATTCTAGCTTGTTACTGGAGGGAAAAGATAACGAATGGGTGAAGATGCATGATCTCATTCGCGATGTTTCCCTTTCAATCGCCTCTAAAGATAAGCGGATGTTGGTCATAGAGGACGAAGATCGTAGGAAAGAACTGTTGAAGGAGGGAAAACTCAATGACTGCACTGCTATCTCATTGCCATACAGTAATATTCATGAGCTTTCTCGTGTGGAACGTTCGAAATTGGAGCTACTCATGTTGCTGAATAAAGATTCTTCTTTCCAAATTTCAGACACTTTTTTTGAAGGCATGAATGAGCTGAAGGTGTTAAATGTGACTGGTATGAACTTTCCATCTTTACCTTCATCATTTCTTTCATTAACTAACCTTCGAACGTTGCGTTTGTATCAATGCAACTTGTCTGAGATAGCCATCATAAGGAATCTAAAGAAGTTAGATATCCTTAGCTTTCAGGGTTCTAGTATTAAGCAATTGCCAGTAGAGATAGCAGAATTGACCCAACTGAAATTATTAGATTTGAGTGAATGTTACAAACTTAAAGTGATCCCAGCAAAAGTCATATCAAAGTTGTCTAGATTAGAAGAGCTATATGTTGGCAACAGCTTCTGTCAATGGAATGTTGACGGAAATGCACAACTTCCAGAGTTGAAGAACTTGTCTTGTTTGTCTGCCTTACATGTATATATTCCTGATGCCCAAATTATGCCAAAAGACTTGTTCTCTGTGAAGTTGGGAAGATACAAGTTTGCCATAGGAAGTTTTGATTGGGATTTTTTTGGGTGTGAAGGTTCGAAAGCATTGCAACTTAAATTAGATACTGGTATTCATTTAGATGAAGGGATTAAAATGTTGGTAGAGAAAACTGAGGAGTTACGTATAGAGGAATTCAAAGGGGCCGAGAATGTGCTCTATGAGTTAGATAGGGAAGGTTTTCCACATTTGAAGCGTCTCAGAGTCGTTGATTCCTCAGACATGAAATGTATTATTAAGTCCATTGGCTCGGCTCCGCATAAAGCATTTCCTGTTTTAGAGTCATTGGAGCTTAGACTGCTAACTGGTTTGGAGAAGATATGTGATGGTCAACTCAAGACAGAATCATTTAGCAGACTAAAAACCGTAGATGTTGCAGGGTGTGATAGATTGAAGTATCTTTTCTCAGTCTCTATAGCAAAAAATCTCTACCAACTTCAAGAAATTGGCGTATGGAAGTGCGAGAACATGAAAGAGATAGTTGTAGAGGAGGAGGGAAGGGAAGAAAATGTTGTAGAGTTTCGTCAGTTGCGCTCTTTGGAACTGCGAAATTTGCTAAAATTGAAAAGCTTTTATTCCATGGAGGAAACGCCTTCCTTAATAGGACAAGGAGGAAGTGTATCAAGCTCAAATATGGTTCCACTTTTCAACGGAAAGGTAATTCATTTACTGATTTCTGATTAATTAGCTTGTTATTTGGTAAAACTGTGGTATTGTTTATAGCTGTTTTCTTGAATATTGGCTTTCATAAATTCTAAAGGTTGGCAAGAATGAGTAGCACAATACAGTCTTCCCCTAAATTCCCCTTTCAAAATTTGTGTTGTGAATACTTGATTCCCCACACTTTTTTTTATCATTTATTCAAGATTTGTTTCTTTAAACAAAATCGTGTGTTCTTGATACAAAACGTTTTTGGATTTCCTTTCATATGATGCATCATAAGTTTGTTATATTTGTCAATCAAATCTTAATTATTTTAACGGCAATGTCTTATGATGAGTTTTTAAAATTTCACTCTCGTATTCGTGCGAATCAATAATGCTCTCATTCAAATTTTCTATTTCAAATACATTTTTATTAAATATTAAATATTAAAATAATATTTTTATATTTTTTGCTATAATATAATTTATTAGTTTAAAATTTTTCATTTTTCATAAAATATAGGTATTCTAAAATTAAAGCTAAACTAAAAATTTAAAAATCTTTTTGAAAATATCGCATATCATTTTTAAAACAAAAAAATCATTTTATATTAAAAATATTATTTAAATAATAAATCATAATAGAAAATATTATTTTCTATTAAAAACATCAAATATCTTTTTCATTTTCTCTTTTCTAGTATATTTTATAAAATATATTTTATAAAAAAGAAAAAAAGGAAAAAATAGAAAAATAAGAATAATTACAGAAAAAATTGATTTTTTACATTTCATATATATGTTATAATATATTATAATTTAAAATAATTCTTTATTATGATATTATTATCAATAAAAAACTAATTTTAATAGAAAATAATTTTTTTTAAAATTAAAATTTAGTTTAAAATTTGAAAATCCCTTTGAAAAAACCTTCTATATCATTTTAAAACCCAAATAGAAATTTTTATATCGATTCAAAAAATTAATTAAAAAATTTCATATCATTTTAAAAAGAAAATTATTTATGTATTCAAAAATATATTTTCTGTCAAAAAATCTTTTAAATATATTTTTATTAAAATTTTACATTTATATAAAATAAAAAATATTATTTTCAATAATTTCTTCTCTTTGCTAGATTAGAGGTAGTAAGGTCGTTTTAATTGTCCATTTTTTAATTGTTTATAATTAAACATAAAATTTTAATAATTTGATTCAAAATATTTTTTATACGAAAATAATTATGAATAAATTAATAGATCAATTTTTTAAAATGATTTGGAAAATGATATTAGATTACCAGCTAAATTGAAGCAAAATATAAATATAATTTTAATTATTTCTTGTATTTTTATATATACTTTTAGAGAAAGTAGAGTTGTATTGAAATAGTGGATAGTAATTGCATTTCTTAATTTGTGTGGATTTCATATAATTTTTCAAAATCAGTCACCACTATTACATTTTTTATGAATTTATTTTAATTTTTGAATAATAATAATTAGGGGAATTATTAATAATATATCAAACATATATATATGATTATTTTTTGCAGGTTGTGTTCCCTGCCATAAAGGAGTTGGTATTACGATCATTGAGTAGTATTGGAAAACTATGGGATGATCAGTTTCCAGCTGCTGTAATGACTTTTCGTTTTCAAAATTTATCAAGATTGGAAGTGAGGAGCTGTCATAAATTGAAGTATGCATTTCCTTCTTCAATGGTTAAAAGCTTTGTGCAACTGAAAACACTTGTTGTAAGAGAGTGTGAGGATATGGAAGAGGTAATAGCAGTCAGTGCAGAAGAAGAAACGGATAACATAATGGTGTTTCCTAAACTTAACTCCTTACAGCTCGGCGATCTTCCCAATCTCAAAAGATTTTGCTGTGGAATTAATCCAATTGAATTCTCCATTCTAAGGGAACTAGAGATAAGGAATTGTCCTCTTCCTAGCACATTCTATTGTGACTCTAGTACAAGTGTTGGAAAGAACAGCAGCAGCATCTCAATGGATCACAACCTCCAAGTTGATGTATCACATTGTCTATTCAATGATAAGGTAATTTTTTATTTTTTATTTTTTGAACATCCTTCTGCATATAGTTCTCGATTAATTCTTCTATTTATAATTCTAATATTGAAATTAATTTTTCACTTAATTTCTAAGATTCAGTTGATTACCCATATATCTTTTAAATTCAACTCAAAATTACTCATTTATATATATATATATATATATTCAAAAGTAAATTAATTTAAGTACTTATCCTAATTTTAGTTGTTAGACACTTAGACTTTTGAATCAGGTATAGCAATTCTTTAGCAGACACTGACAAAGCATGGGCCATGCTATTATTTTACCGATCCTAATTTCTAAAGGATCCTTTTATTGGAATTTAAAAAAAGTTTTAGTTTTTTTTTTTTTAGCCAAATTTTATCTGTAGTTGATAAATTGTGAAATTCTCATAAGGAAGTTGATAGTTTTGAAATGTAATTATTTAATTAAATGTGTGTGTATAAATATATATAATAATAATATAAGAAAATATTACAAATTTAAACAATGTTTTGACATATAAATATTTATTGTCTGTATATAAATGAGGTTAACAAATAAACTTATAAAAGAAATTTTGATACGAAATGTAAACTCGTTGCAAGACTAGTGAAGTAACAATGGCTAGAATATCTCTACTTTTTTTTTTCACTATTTTTTGTTATTTTCTTAATGTATTTTATAATTCTTCATTAATTAATTAATTCTCCCTCTAGTTTTTAGCTCAAAACATTATAAATTTTATTGTCTTCCAATTAATGGGGACATTCCAACATTTTAAAATTAGAACTTTACAATTAAAAGTCTTAATTATTTGAATATTGAAGAAAAATGAAATTTATGAGATAAAGGAAAAGTCTTTCTTTTTTAAAAAAAAAAGGAAATCTTAAATGTAGTGGACATTTACATGTATGAAAAATATTTAAAAATTTTTAGTTTCTCAACTTCTCTTTTACTAATATTTTTTGATAGGTGTTTAAATATAAAATTAGAAGTACAAATAATTTAATTTTTTGTAATATTAATTTATAAATTATTCAATACAATTAATTTTTGGTACAAAGATTGCAGTTATGAGATATAAAAAAATTATAAGTATTAAATTTTAAATTTTAAATATAAAAAATGTTATTTTTAAAAAATAATTACATAAATCATTTAAAATAAAATTTGAAGTTTAATACAATTAAATTTAAATAATGCTATAAAAACCCAAAAGAGAGTTATACGATACTTGATGAAATAGGCATGAATAGTAAATTTTCCTTTTAAGAAAAAAGATAAGTGATTACCCTTTGCAATCTTTATGATCATTCTCTCTTTTTTCTTTATTTTTTATAGTTCTAAGTTCTAACAACCAATAATAGGTTGCTTTACTAGAAAGAAATATCAATCTTTAACATAAAAATAAAGAAAATTATATTGAGAACTAAAATATTCATTATTAAAAAAGCATAATTGAATTATATAACATTACAATATTTTTGGGCAATCTAACTATTAAACTATCCATTAAGACATTTTTGGCCATTAAGAACTAGCGGCGGTAACGCTGGCCACGGAGGAGTGGAAAAAAAGAAAAAAAATATAGATTGTTTTCAAATTTGAAACAAAAAATTTTCAAAATCCCTTTATCTCGACATTACAAAAATTATTAAAAATTTCTTTACCTTATTAAATAAAAAAAAAACCTAAGCATAACTCAAACTTATTACCAAAAAAATCAAATCAGAAATAAAAAAAAAAAAACCATCACCAAACCTAAGCCACCTTTAACACTGTAAGAAACGCCAGAATAAAAAACCAATTCAACAAAAAATAAAAGCAAAAAATTGCAGAAAACAAAAAAGAAAAGGATTTAATTAAGGTTTCAGTTTAAGCCATTTTGAAAGGGTTTGGGCGTTCAAAAGGATAGAAAGAAGAGGAAGAGAATGAAGACAGTTCGACAGGCTAAAAGGGTAGCAATGATAACTTAGAGTTCCATTTTTAGGGTTTCGTTATGAAGTTTTTTGAGGGGATTTTGAAGGAGGATGGTAGAAGAAGGATGGAGAAAGAGATCTAAGATGGTTTCAGAGTTTAAAAAAGACAGAATGAGGGATTTCTGTAGAAAAAAACCGAGCTTTAGGATTGTAGATCTATGTCTTTTTGGGTATTTTGGAAAAAATAACTACATAATTGGAAAACAGAGAGCTAAAAGGAGTGGATAGAACTTTTTTTTTTTTTGGGAAATTGACGTTAGAAATGGTATGCAATGGCGTAGCAGAGGAATGGGCATCGAAACCTAGGTTTTGTGGCTATCTATTTTCTGACGATAGGAGAGAGGCGGCAAAAACTAGAGAGAGAATGGGAAGGAAGCGAATGAAGAAGTCAAACTATTGTTAAAATAAAAAGGTTATTACTTTCGGTGATAATTAGTTGATAATAATATTTTAAGTAAAAGATGTTATATATGGCCCCATGCGTGATTTTCTCGGTGATGGCTTGGTATAATCACAAATTATCAAAGTAAATGGTAATTTTATGGACAATTACTTAATCATTTCATTTAAATAAAAGTAATAATTTTAATCAGGTTTTCAATTTAAAAAAATATAATTGATAATTTAATTATGATTTGTAAGGTAAGAAGTTAATATAATTTTAATTTTTAAATGTATAATTTTAATGTACTAAAAATTTTGTTTTAATAAAATTTTTAATCTAAAAGTATGCAATTTGACGATTGTGAGTTAACTTGCTAGGTTGATCAAACTTGAAAATTTAAAATTTTTTCTCTTTTATAAATAAATTATGTATTTTTTACAATTATAATTATGGAATTGAGGACTATGCCAAAAAATCATTTATTAACTATTTGTAATTTTTTACTAATAATTATACTCAAAATTCTTGTCAATTCCTTTTATAGCTATTTTTATATAAGATAGTTTTAAAGCCTTTTAACTTTTATAGCTTTTTTGATAATTTTTATATGTTTTTTTTTTATAATCTTTGTTTGCACAATCAATTAATATCAAGTAATATACAGTATTAGTTTACTCAATCTTTGGAACTTATTTTTATCATGCACATTGATTTAAAAAATAGTAACCTATGTATACACGTAACTGTCATATAATTTTAGTAGCATTGTACATTCTTTTTAGTTATATACGTTACCTCAAGTAACAGTTAAGAATATTTTAGAGTAAATTTTATTAGGGTTTTTACATTTTGAGCATAATTCAACGTAAATTTATTAGTTTGAAAAATAAACAACTTATCTCAAAACTTTCAATTTCTAGGACAAATAAGTTTTTCTTTTAGTCGTCCTTTAGTTATTTCATCAAAAACTTTATTTAAAGATTATTTTACTCTTGAAAAGTTAATATCTTCAAATACTCACATGAGTTAATATTTTAGAATAATAAATTATTTTTATTTTTTCTCAATATATCAAAACTATTATTAATCAAAAAAGATTTTTTAGATGCAACATATTAAAACAAAACTTACATTTATAAGTATGTTAATATACAAATATATAAATCTAAATCAAAACATTTAGATTTGAGAGATAATTTTGTAATTACATAAATTCTATTAAAAGAGTTATTAAATATGAGATGTGTTGTCCATTTTTTAAATAAATAGACTTGTGTTGAATTATTTTAATAATTAATGACTTTAATATTAATAAGGAAATAAAAATTAGTTAGTATTTTTAATTTAATAATAATGATTAATTAAGGACAAGACATTTACATGTGGGAAGAAATTGTAAAAATTTCACAATTTCTTAACATTTCCTTTCCCTTGATTGGATTATGTTTTCCAATGTTATATTTAGTTACTAGTGTAACATTCAAATGAATTATGTATTTGTATATAGGTGGCACTTCCTATGCTACAGAGGTTGTCTATTTCTTCGATGAAAAACTTGGAAAGGCTATGGCCTAACCAACTTGCTAAACAATCCTTTCCCAAACTAAGTTACTTCTATTTGGGAAGTTGTGATAAGCTAGTGAATGTTTTTCCTTCGAGTATATTGACAAGACTTGAAAGGCTTGAGGAACTAATCATAAGGGATTGTGAATTAGTGGAAGAAATATTTGAACCCCAACAAGCAGATGGTAGTATTGCAACTGCTACATTTGAATTTCCATGGCTGACGTCCTTGGAACTTATAAGATTGCCAAGACTAAAGAGTTTCTATCATAAAATGTATGCTCCAAATTGTCCATCATTGAAAGAGATGAATGTGCGTGAATGTCACAAAGTGGAGATATTGTTTAGTTTTCAAGAAACAGATGGAGTGAAGAGTGAACTTGAATTAGTCCCAATTCAACAGTCCCTAATTTCGGTGAATAAGGTATGTTTTTAATTATCAAATTATGATAAAGTTTTGTTTCTAATTACTTCATGAATTCTTTTTCTTTCTTTTCAAAGATGATAGATTAATTTTGTTTTACTAAAAAAGAACAAAACTTTGAATTATAACAAAAAGCTTATTAACCTATTAAAATTATAATAAAAGAAAAAAGTTATATATATCATCTATATATATAATATTATAAAAAAAGTTAAAATGAAACATTATTTTTTTTAATTCTATACAATAAATATTATTTTCAAAAGATAAGGACTTAAATATAATATAATACAATTTTTCAAAACGTAAAAATTGTAATATTATTTTCAAAAGATAAGGACTTAAATTGTAAGTTTATGAACAATTAGTTAATCATGTCATTGAAATAAAAGTAATAATCTTAATCAAGTTTTCAATCTAAAAGAATGTAACTCATAATTTAATTATGATTTGTAAGGTAACAAGCGAAGTTAATATAATTTTAATTTTTAAATATATAATTTTAATGTACTAACAATTTTGTTTTAATAAAGTTTTTAATCTAGAAGCATGCAATTTGAAGATTTAATTGTGAGTTAACTTGCTAGGTTGACCTAATTTAAAAGCTTGAAAATTAAAAAAAAAAATTTCTTTTATAAATAAATTATGTAATTTTTACAATTATAATTATGGAATTAAGGACCATGCCAATAAATCATTTATTAACTATCTCTAATTTTTTACTAACAATTTTACTCAAAATTCTTGTCAATTCCTCCTGATTTTTAGAGGTCTTTTTATATAAGATAGCTTTAAAGCCTTTTAACTTTTATAGTGTTTTTGATAATTTTTATGTATATTTTTTATAATCTTTGTTTGCACAATCAATTAATCTCAAGTAACATACATTATTAGTTTACCCAATCTTTAGAGCTTATTTTTTTCATGCACATTGATCTAAAAAATAGTAACCTATGTATACATGCAAGTAGCATTGAACATCCCTTTTAGTTATATATGTTAGCTCAAGTAACATTTAAGAATATATTAAGGTTAATTTTATTAGGACCTTTCCATTTTGAGGATAATTTAATGTAAGTTTATTAGCTTAAAATATATAACTTATCTAAAACTTTTCAATTTTTGAGGACAAATAAGTTTTTCTTTTAGTCATCCCTTAATTATTTCGTCAAAAACTTTATTTAAAGACTAATTTACTCTTGAAAATTTAATATCTTTAAACACTCACATTAAGCAATATTTTATAATAATAAATTATTTTTATATTTTTCTCAAAATATATCAAAACTATTATGAATCAAAAAGGATTTTTTAGATGCAACATATTAAAACAAAACTTACATTTATAAGTATGTTAATATACAAATATATAAATCTAAATCAAAACATTTAGATTTGAGAGATAATTTTGTAATTACATAAATTCTATTAAAAGAGTTATTAAATATGAGATGTGTTGTCCATTTTTTAAATAAATAGACTTGTGTTGAATTATTTTAATAATTAATGACTTTAATATTAATAAGGAAATAAAAATTAGTTAGTATTTTTAATTTAATAATAATGATTAATTAAGGACAAGACATTTACATGTGGGAAGAAATTGTAAAAATTTCACAATTTCTTAACATTTCCTTTCCCTTGATTGGATTATGTTTTCCAATGTTATATTTAGTTACTAATGTAACATTCAAATGAATTATGTATTTATATATAGGTGGCACTTCCTATGCTACAAAGCTTGTATATTTCTTCCATGAAAAACTTGGAAAGGCTATGGCCTAACCAACTTGCTGAACAATCCTTTCCCAAACTACGTTACTTTTATTTGAGACGTTGTGATAAGCTAGTGAATGCTTTTCCTTCGAGTACGTTGACAAGACTTGAAAGGCTTGAGAAACTAATCATATCGGATTGTGAATTAGTGGAAGAAATATTTGAACCCCAACAAGCAGATGGTAGTACTGCAACTGCTACATTTGAATTTCCACGGTTGACGTTCTTGGTACTCATGAAATTGCCAAGACTAAAGAGTTTCTATCATAAAATGTATGCTACAAATTGTCCATTATTGAAAAAGATTGTGGTGTGTGAATGTGATAAAGTGGAGATATTGTTTGGTTTTCAAGAAACAAAGGGAGGGAACAGTGAACATGAATTAGTCCAAATTCAACAGTCCCTAATTTCGGTGAATAAGGTATGTTTTTAATTATCAAATTATGATAAACTTTTGTTTCTAATTACTTCATGAATTCTTTTCTTTCTTTTCAAAGATGATAGATTAATTTTGTTTTATTAAAATGGAACATCTTTTTAATCTTTTAAATATTTATTTATACCTAAATAGCATTTATGATCGATGAATTAATTTTCTTAATATAAATTATGTAACAGAACTTTGAATTATAACAAAAAGCTAATTAACCTATTAAAATTATGATAAAGGAAAAAAGATATATTATCTATATATGTAATATTATAAAAAAAGTTAAAATAAAGCATTTTTTTTAATTCGGTACAATACATATTATTTGCAAAAGATAAGGACTTAAGTATAATATAATGCAATTTTTGGAAATATAAATTTTCACTTGAACAGGAAAAACTCTAATTTTATAAAAATTCATGTACATCAAAAGTTAGCATATAATAATATATAATAGTGATAATAATAATTTACTGTACCACATAATAATTAAGAAAAAATTGCTTTAAATAAAAGTAAAAAATAAACTAATCGAAGTACAATCTCCTTATTCAAGTACACTTGAAATAAAAGTACCAACAAATTTTTTCTCAAATAAGGAGGATGAAAATGTATTTTGAGTTCAGATTAACTTATATATTTTTTTATTTTTATACAAAAATTAAATTTATAATTAATTTAATTTCAATAATATTTTTATTTTAATTATTTTAATTAAAAAATATAAAATAAAACTTACATTAATATAAATGAATCTCTCCTATTATATTTTATGTATAAATTAATTTTTCTGTTGATATTCTACCGAATTGCAATCGTTGTTGATTTTGAACAATGCAATGCATCTTCTGTCCCTATAATACATTATGAATTGTGCAGTTTACGTTCCCAACTCTACAACAACTTACTTTGGGATGGAATGATGGGATGAAGGAGATATGGCATTGCTCTGCCCAACAACAACAGCTACTTGCATCCCACTACTTCTCCAAACTAAAATTTGTCACACTTTATGACTTTCCTGAACAATTAGCCATATTCCCATCTTACTTGCTCCAGTTATTATCCTTTCCCAATCTTGAAACGCTTGAAATAAGGGGAGCTTACTTTAAAGAGATATTCCCAAGTGATGGAGTTGGTGAGGAAAACCCTGCATCTGCATGGGTGCTACTCTCCCGGTTAACTGCATTAAGGCTTGTTAATCTTCATGAATTGATGCATCTATGGAAGGAAAAGGAAGGATTCCAAAATCTAAGGATTTTTAAATGTGGCATGGTGTCCCAAATTAAAAAATAATTTAGTTCCTTCCACAGTTTCTTTCAAAAATCTGGTGACTCTTGAAGTTGAAAGATGTGATGGAATCATAAAATTTGTTGCATATTCCACAGCCAAAAGCCTAGTGCAGCTCAAAGAAATGAAGATACGGTCATGCGAGAATATAGAAGAAATAACACAAGGTAGTGGGGGATAATGAAGATGAAGCAAAGGATGAAATCAGTTTCCCCCAACTCAACCTTTTGGTACTTATTGGGCTACCAAAGCTAGAAAGCTTCTGCTCATCAGGGAATTATACCTTTGGATTCCCATCCTTGGTAACTGTAATTCTGGAAAATTGCCCAAAGATGAAGATGTTCTCTCAAGGAGACTCAAACACACCATTGTTGCACAAACTGCGGTTACATCCATGGAAAAATAATGAACGTTGGGAAGGCAGCCTTAATAGGACCGTACAACAATTGTTCAAAGAAAGGGTATATTTTGCCAAATTTCCTTAGTAGTTAGTATTTTTCAAAATTTCGGTCATCATCTTTGGAGTTGGATTTTAAATTTTGACTACTGACCATTCCTTTCACCAATCAAAACCAAAGAGTTGGAATGAGAAGAACGATTTTTTAGGGCTAAAGTTAAAATATCATCTGTTAATTGGGTATTTAAAATTTAGTGGGTTAATCAATGTATATGGAAGGGCAAGAGCACAGTGAAGAGATAATTGTGTTTTCATATGAAGGAGGATGCTGGTATTATTTAGAATTTATAGCTTTGTTAATTGATTTGTCACAGAATTGTTGGTGGCGGTGATCCTCACAACAATATAAATTAAAATTAACTCTTCTTTTCACCTTTTCGCTAATATTGCTGCTGCTGATAATAGAATGTAATGGCGGGAGAAGATGAAGAATATGAAGATGAGATTCTTGAAGAGCATCAAGGCAATCCTTCAACTTCTAACACCCAAGTAAGCGAAAATCCTATGAATCTACCTTTCATATATATTACAGAAAAAACGTTTTACACCTTTTTACACTTTTTTTCAATATATTCAAGGGACGGTATTAAGCCTTTTCCTCTTTTTTCCTTGTCTCTCTCGTTGCTTGGATTTATTGAAATCAATGACCATAGAGAGTGTCAAAATTCTAATAGTAATTGTTGTTGTTGCAGAATTCTATGAATGCCATAGAGGAAGTGCAGAATTACATAAAAGATCAAGGCAATTCTTCAAATTCTAACACCCAATGACCCAAGTAAGCCAAATTTCATTCTATGAATCTGCAGACACCATTCATAAATATATACTTTTTGTTTCTTTTAACTCAAATGGTCCACCTTTTCTTCATTACTTGAGTAGGTGTATGGTGCCGCCTAACTAGTTCATGATATATTGCAGAAGACATTGTTTTAAAATTTATCTTCATTTGAAATCAGATGGCTTTGATTTCATTCATTATGATATTATTCTTCAAAGTGTAACAAAAGTAAATTTTGAATATTTCTCCTTTTCACCTTCACTATTATTGTTTTTTATCCAGTCAGTGTAGTAAAAAATTCTAAAGAGGATCACCTAATCCTTCAACCGCCATGAAACGAAGTGAAAATTCTTTATATGCATCTTGAGACAGTCTAGTTTTTGTTCATCTAATGCAACTGGTTTTTATGTCCTTTGAAGGTGCTTTCTTCATCACAAATTCGGAAGTACAAATTCTTATTCCTTAAACATTGTATGTTCCATTTGATCATCCAGTAAATGGTCACAACTTCTTTCTTTAGGCTTTTATGTTTAGCTAATTATAGCTTACCGTACATTAATTTGATCAACCTTTGAAGTGATAGCATATGTACCAGGTACTTCTGTTTTTTTAATGATTTGGGTATTGTGAAGTTAAGGAGGATAACATTCTGAAGTCAGGGAACAAGGAAAATTTTCTTGAAGTATCAAAATGACAAGATTTTTGAAGTTGAGGATTACATACTTATTTTGAACTAGAGGATGAGGAAACTTTTGAAATGATGAATTTCAAGGATTGCAAAGCTGAGGATATAAAGAATTTTCCAAAGAAGATCAACGAAACCCTTGTTTAATTCTTCATTTTTTAATAATGTAGTAAGTCAAAATTTTACTTATCTTTGGACAACATGGCTCTTACACCATTTTGACTCAAATGCTTTATGACTTTGAGCTTTCCTTCACTAGAGGTAGTATTGCGATAAGGTGATTTCTTTTTTTTTTTTGGTCTTAAGCTAACAAATAGTGATTGCTTTATTTAAACATCTTTTGAAGTAAAGGCACTGTGCAAGTAAAATGTTTCAGATAGTTGTCTTTGTCACACTTAAACAAACCTGGGAAGCTACAACATATTTCATGTTGAAACTTGAAAGAAAGCCTAATTCAGATTTATTTATTTGGACGATAGGAAGCCCTTTTGTAGACCTGAATTTGAGACTTGTTTGTTTGCAGGTGATTTTGCAACATAGACCCAATACCAAATTCTGGAGGATGGCTGTCACATGGTCTGCACTGTGCCTACAACAGCTCATGGAGGGGCAGTTTATCCATCCTGTTTAGAACATGTTCCATTTTACTCACAACCTTGTGCTGAATTCCGTTCTGCCTCAGGTTATTTCTGGTGGCCCTACTATTTTGGTGGCACTATTCAGAAGTATGATTAATTTGATATTTTCATAGTAAACAAGGTTGGTCATGTTGGAGTAAATAATTCCTGTATGAAATGTAAGATTGAAATATTTTTTATCATCAATGTAGCGGTACACTGGTAGGGGAAATTAGGTAGCGCAAATGCCCCTCACAGTTTTCTCATACGGTGAGGGCTTAAGGCCAATCAATCCCAAGGATATTGAGTGGAAGAATGGCAAGAATCCAATCTCCATGGAAGGTGTCCTAATATTTCCCTCATGTCAAGTTAAGAAGCTGGTCCTTGTCGAACTTCTGCAAGGCTTACCGATTTCATTCTGTTGATTGAAAATACATACAAATTGAACACCTGTAGCAACGATCTTGGTCATTAGAAATACACTATTGATCAAAGAGTTTCAAAAGCTGATAGTTTATAAGTAATACAAACTTTAAGAGCGAAGATTTTATTTTATTCAGTTGAACTATTCAAATAAATATATTTCGAGATTATTCAAATAAATATATTTTCAAAAGCTTTTTCGGTTCGCATGAGTATTTTTGTAATTTGAAACAATCAAGTAATTATTTGGATATTAGATATACTAAATTTTATCCACTGACAATTTCGTTTGGTAACATACAAATGCTTAATCAAGAGATCTTCCTTGAAATTGGAGTGGATTAAGCATCAAGGTTCCGTTTTGTTTTCTTCTTTCAGATTTGACAAACTCCATCTGAATTGGTTGTATACCCAAACACCCTAAGATGACAACACTTCAACTTGTAATCCTATTTTGGGTATATTTATAGAGCTTAGTATCCTGCTAAACTAGTGTTTTATTAAATCAGGGAATCAAAAACTCCATAAAAACCAATATTGACATTGGTTTAAGGTTTTAAACCCTACCCAATTGACAAAATTAATTGAAGGAAAAAAGAAAAAAGTATACGGATCAATCCCCTTCTTTATTATTTATTTTTTAATAAAGAAAGGATTAAAGATGTTGGCTGAAGAACCATTCAAGAGAAAAAGAGTAGACTCAAACCCAAGACCCACAAGCATATATGATATATACTTCTGTCTACTAAAGCTGTTGCAGATCTTAATTTGAACCTTGCCAGCATATCAAAACACAACGTGGCTAAAAAAATATATCAGCGAAGAGCTGAACAGATAAGAATTGATCTGCAAAATACTCTATTATGCTAATTATTTATGATAAACTGTTTCACAGAGATGCGAATTTCAACCACTTGCAGGCAAATAACAGGAAAAACTGTCATTAATTTAAAAAACAAATGACATGTCTTATGTTAGGGGCATGAAAGGACAGATAATCAAACTCTCAGCAATAAGACAATGACGCACCACTAAAAGAATACAGGGATGAAACTGATGCAGAAGCAGCTTCAGGCTTAAAATCTTCAAGTAGATACATCTGGTTGTAATCTGCAAATGCATCAGAAGCATATGCGGAATACAATCTATCCACTTTGTTGCTTTCTTTCCTCCTCAAATGACCAGTCTCAATCAGGTGCCTCTGCTCTTGGACGTGGCAGATAAGAGTCAACCAATGAAGCACCATGATATCGACTATAATATGGATTCGTAGTATAGGAGTCCAAAGTAGAAGCAGCAGCTACAGATGTATTTGCAGACGCTGCAGAAACTGTTGATTGCATTTCTCGTGTAGCACCCAAATCGTAAGTCTGATACTCTCTCTCAGTCAAGTAAAGAGGATCAGAGTGAATTATATCTCTCTGCATAGCCATGGATTCCCTGTCTACCATGTCTTGTTGTCGTAGAAGCTTCTCTTTGCAATCTCCACGGTAAGATGCTAATGCTGGAGTGATAAGAAGCTAAAGAGTCAAGTTTCTTCTCTCCCTGAAGACCATAAGCCATGTATTCCTTCTTACTATGGTATAAATCACAATGACTGTCCTCCCTCCGACTATATGCCAACTCTCCATATGCAATTTGCTGATCCTTTTAATGAGATGAAACGGAGTAATTTCTAGCACTGATATTGACATAAGGATCTCTAGCAAACGCTTCTGTGTGTGAAGGGGGCCTTGCTTCCCTTGGTCTATCATGAACTTCCCTGTTGTCAGAGTGTTCAATGATTCCAGCCGCTGCCCTTGACAGGGAGTGAGCAGGCAGTGCAATTGAATGAACTCCAACTGGTCGAAAAAGTTCAGTGAGCTTCCGAACCTGAAAGGGAAATTTCAGATGAAATTAATGCTAAAATATGAAAGGAAACTATGAACACCAAACCGCAAGGTATGAAAACTATTCCTCACTTGTCTAGCGGCAAGTTCAGTTTTGAATTTGTGCTTTTCATTATAATTTTCCTTCATTGCCTTCTTGAAAATGCTCTCTGCAGAAAACAATCAGCATGGACACTGAACCGCACCCGAAATGGAAGTCATTGGTACACAAAATCTTTAAAGGAAGGAAGACACAGAGTTGTAATTAAAGGGAGAAGGCTATAAGAAAATGGCACCTGAGCGGGGAAAGCCCCACCAAAAGCCTTTGGCTCAAGTTTCATGCCACCAGAAGAGGATGCCTTATAAATCCCATACATAAGCTTGAGATCATAATCATGGAGAAAATGCTTAAGCCCTCGTCTGATACCCAACACAATATCTTTTTTACCTGTGGGTACAGCCATTACACAATATTGGAAACAATCTGGCTGGCTTGGTCTTTGAATTGCACATAAATATCAGACCATCTATCTTTTCCTTCTTCTTAGTTTCTTGTTTCGCTCCCTTATCGCACTTTTCTATATTCTTGTTATTCTTCTCTGAACTACTGTGTTTTTCCTTCTGCTCATTCCATTTTCTCTTTTTCTTACCGTCCCGCTTTTCTTCATTCTTTTAGTTTTTATTAAAAAAGCTGGGCTCCTTTTCCCTTCTTCTCTTCTTGGGACTGTCATTTGACTTACAGCTATTTTCCTGGACATCTGATGCATATGTATTTTCTTCATTCTTTTGTATCTGCTAGCTCTTCTCTACGCACTCTGTACTGGTTGTAGCATCCTCTTGTTGGTTTTCTTTCCTTGAATTTAGCTTGTTAGCATTATCTTCAGTAGCTTTATTGCCCTCTAATACACTCTTGTTTTTCTTCTTTGGCTTTCTCCTCCGGACCTCAGAAGTGCCAGTGGCTTTCCTTGTCTTCAAGAAATTCTTGGCCATTGACTTTGCAATATCAGATTTAGCCTTAAATAAAATTGGGCTTTTTGCCAAGTCTTCTGCAGCATTGTCAGCTTCCATAGAGTCTACCAACACACCCAATTGCGTTCCTGGTCAAATTAGCAAGCAAGTATTTAAGATTCTAAACCAGAACATGAATGTGAGAGGATCAGTTTGGGAACCTTTAAAGCCAGAAAGCACATTGAGTAAACTTCAAGGGAAAAAGACCAGGTGGAATAAAGCAATTTTGATTTTTTAAAATAGAGTAAATTCTTCTTAATCACAAATGTAAATTTAATGGTTTAGCATCATTATTGAAGTAAATACACTTATGGAAACTAAATCATTTGTGCAAGAAACTTCGCGATCTTTCTTGCCGGTGGAACCTAATTTATAAAATTGGGCCCAAAGCAGACACAAAAACATAGAATGTCCCCAAACACCCAAAGTAGAGTCCCATATTAACCATAGAGTCCATATCAAATCAAAACAATATTGGTTGCTTATACCCTCTTCTTAGTCATGCATTTCTACCAATCAAAATTAAGAATCATATAAGGACAATTCCTAATTGTCAATAACAAATAAAAGCAATATAAATATGTAAAGCCACATTGGACTTGGAACAGGATGAAGAAAATATCACCAGAAAGAGAGTTTTCCCTTCTTTTCTCTTGCATCGAACTTAGAGGAAAACTAGCTGGAGAAAATAGAAGTTTCTCTGCTTTGTCTCTCACCTCACATCACACTATCTAGGGACAGAAAAGAAAATGACAAGTAACAACAGCATAAAGTAAAACGACATCTCATTTAACTCTTTAATTTTCCACCACTAACGACAAATCTATTAAAAATGATCAATTTCATTCCAAATAGCTCATGATTCTTTCATTCTAAATGTCTTCACCAGTACCCCAAAGAGTCAAAACATATCATTAATGTATTTCATCAGCATACATCTAATTAGATCCCAATAATTGTCTAGGAACTGATAAAATTTCAAAACATTTTAGATAATGGGGTCTCGATATGTCTGATAAAATACAAATGCACCAAAAATAAATTCAAGTTCCAACTAAACTAGTAAAGATCTTTAAAAAAAGGTCAAACAGAATAAAAACAGACCACGCCAATATCAGATAAACAGTCACGCCAACTAAAACATGCAAAAATAAATTCAAATCTATTGGATTTTAGCTCTAATCATGCAACAATTTTCACCAATTATAGCTATAAATTAAATTTCTTAGCTTTTGCAAACCCCCAAAAAATTTAATACACATCAAATTTCAACTTTTGATCAGTAAACTCGCCTCCCCCAAAACAAAAAAACCCACATCATCTATAAAAGCTCTAAAATTTAAAATCCAATTAAACTCATGAAAAAGCAATAGCATCATGGATCAAAATGAACCATTCCAAAATAATAAAAATAGAAAACCAGGATACCTTTTTCTTTCTCTGCAACCAAACAGAAAATGACAAAAAAAAGTTGCACTCCGAAAAGCACTGCTATAAAATCAGATCGTATAGACATTAGGGTTTTGAATTTGGAAAAGTGAATCTTCAGAAACAGAGAAAATGATAGATTTTCATTGACAGAGATTTTTCTTTTTGCTCTGTTTTTCTTTTTTTTTTTTCAAAGAGGTGAAGAAGGAAAAAGAAATTTCTTAAAATAAAATATAAACATACGGCCAACCTGTGTTCAGATTTCAAAGTAATGGGTTCGAAGAAAAAGAAAAAAAGCTAGCGAATTCTTATCATTATTTTTTATTTTACCAGACTACCCTTACTTTGAAATTAAATTTACCACAATGCTTTTTTTTTTTTTGTGAGTTTTGGGTTGTAATAGTAAGCAGTAAGGATTGTGGTATTGCACTTTCTAACCCAAACCAGGCCAGAGGTTTTTTACTGTTTGTTTTTACCAAGTCATTTTAATTGAACCGGTTGCTTAAAATATAGATATGTTATTGGGTAAATCTCCTTTCAATACAATTTTTTTTTTAATCACAATTTGAGAAAAGAAATAAAAGAAATAATTGTATGTACTGAGATTAAATTTAAAAAATAAAAAATGTTGAAATTTAAATCATAAATTAATTAAATATTATTTTTAAAAAATAATTATATGATGAATCTAGCTAACAGTCAAATTCAATGTTATTGAATTTCGAGATATAAAATAAAATGATAATAATCAGAAAAAATAGAGAACATACTTAAAATTGTTGATATAAAATTAAAATAATATGATAATAAACAGAAAAAAAAAACATAAAAGTACAACAATCACATTATTTTCATACCCATAATATAACAGTGATTCAATAATATTCAGAAGCAAAAACAACATAAAACAACATCCAAAAGTTTAAAAAAAGAGTAATACTATCAAAAATGAATTCAACTTAATCAATCAAGATAAATTTTAATATCAATTCCATTACAAATGAGGGACTAAACTGTTCTGATTTTTCCTTTAAATTTGTCCCTCTCTCCGGAAGTATAATAAGCGGTATATACATTGGCTTCTCTTGCTCTCTCAGCTAATATCTGCCCAATTGCCAAGCAAGCAGGAATGTCTGATTTGGATCTAAGTATTACTTCAATATCTTTCGAGTTTGTGCCAGCAACCGTAACCTGCTTAATGAATTAGCAAAGCAAAAACAAAGCGCCTTGAGATGAAGACATCAGGTGTAAATGGCTCCATGTATGCTACAGTCCGGTGTTTAAATGACGAATGTTCATGCTGTTTCTTTTACTTTTTCTCCTGATAAGTGTATGGCCTGTTATTATCATCATCAAGAAAATCCTCTACCCCAAAATAACTTCTTAGTCAGCAATGAACCTGTACAAAGGAATGTGTTGTAACGTAGTCACCGTCACAAACATTTCGAATCCTTTTAGTCTGAATCGGTTAATCATTGTGATTTTTGTAAAGTTTGGAAGTAACTCGGACCTCTACAAGCTAACGAAGCAATATTTTAGCATTGATGGAATAACTTGATTTGGATATATGATGGGATTTAGAATCATTATAGAAACAATGTTATATGCATATACAGCAAGGACTTGATAATTTTATATTCAATAATAAAATTTGAAAGAAATGAATGAAGTACGATTTTAACGAAAAAATAACATCATAAACTAGATTTATATGACTTTTCAATTAGCATATCAAATAAATGGTGATGCATGAACAGCTTATATGCATTTCTCTCATCATTTCTTTTCCTTTCCTGACCAAGTTCAGACCCTTCCAAGCAAGGAACTTAAGAACTCTTAGCTAAATAAATTTCAATTAAAATTCGCCTGTTTTATTCTTTTATGTATCATACACATAAATGACCTGCCAAAAACATGTTGCAAATAAGATTTTCCACTATTCCAGCAAAATCAGGGGATGAATAAGTGGTGATAAATTTTGAGACATCATCAGCCAATAAAGGTAGATATATTCCATTAAAACCGGTGGATCTAAATGCTGTGTTGTAAAGATGAGAACTTTTGCTGTGACTAATAGGATTTCCAATAACCCCATGTACTTTGGTATCAGGTCCAGTATGCCTCATATTGTATAAATCCAACAATTCCTTCACGGTTGGCTGCCCGGGGCTGATAAAACTGCCACCTCAAGTGAGCCAAACTCCAAAAGTGAGAAATCCCCCAAATTTTGCAGCAAGGATCCTTGACATCAAACCCCTCTCGCCCATAACAAGTCCTATCATTGGGACCTACAGATTCATAAGACATGTCATTCTCAATGTAGGAAAGACTGTAAGAACACAAACTACTAGGACAAACAATGAAAAGAAATACACACAAACTAAGAAACAGTTTTGGTGTTTCCCTAAAATAGAAATAAAACAGGAAGCATTATCAATGAAATTGCAAATGGGAGCTCATACATTTATCTTGCATTGTCCAAGACTCGAAAGTTATTGCTATATGTCAGTATTTCTGGTAGCACACAGTAAAATCTAATAAAAGTGAAAGAAAACTTAAAAATTTGTAAAGAACAAAGTCAAAAAGTATAAATAGTAAATTACTTACTTGGGAGTTGAAATATTTGAGCATTATCTATGATTTCTAAGGCGGTTGTTGTGATCTTCACTATGTTAGCTCCAGTAGCCTGTATTCTCACAACAAAATCACCTAATTCCTCAGCAGATAGAGTTCATTCATAGTTGTGCGAAGAAACTATAGTCTTGACATTTTCAGGCCTCTCCCCTGGAAGCGAATTGAAGAAGTCATGAGCAACCTTCAAGAGGCAAGATGGAAATTTATTAGCATGTTCCCGACAAAAGCAAATTGAATTTAAGAATTCAAGAAATAACTATGACAACATCGCCATAGAGGATAGCTTTTGGGTGACCAATCTTCAGTTCAATATCAATGTAATTTGCTCCCAATTCCATGGCTAGATGTAATGCTTCTTGCCACTTGCTTTCATTTCATCACCATCATATTGACCACCTTCCCATCTTGGTTTATAAGTGCATTATCCATAAGAAGGGTTGTTAAATATGGGAAGATATTAAATGTGGCAATCACACACTTTGTTAACTTATGAAGAGTTGGGTGCTTTTACGTAATTAGCTCACTAAACTTTTTGAATCTAACTAATGTTTCAGAGAAAGCAACTTGCTTATAAGCATAAAAATGTAGAAAATCAGGTTTTGAGCTTGATTTTAAACTCTGCTACTCAAATAAATTTTGATTTTGAACTTTAATTTTCATGTAATTTGGTATAAAATATGATAGAACTAACTCACTAAGACCGCTCATTCCTTTCGATTACCTTTTTGGCTCAACCGAGTTAGCTCTTCATTAATAACAAAAAGAAACGAAAAAAACAGGCCTCACAAACTTTAGTATTATTTTTTTTTTCTCAAATTAGTTCATGCTTCAGTGTTGCCTCTGCAACGGAAAGAACATTACTCTAAGCTCAATTTACCTTTCAACCAGATCATATATAAAGCAAATTACGTCTAATATCATGGATAACGGATGCAATCATTTTTATTTCCTCCAAAGAATAAATCAATACCTGAAGGTGACGAGTTGGCGATGGAACTTGTTTGATCAAGATATCAAGATCTTGTCTAGGAACAAAGTTCTTCAAGAAATCCACCCGAACCTCAACAAGATCACCACCAAGTTCCATTGCTTTTCGCATTTGAAGCAGCATCTGATCAACTGATTCTACCATTATTGGCACGCAGATTGATGTCGAACCCCATTGAGCTCCATCACCAATTAGAAAATCTGTGATTGGCAACTAAAGGAATACCAAAAAGAAGTCAACAAAACAGAAAAAGTAAAAAATCAGGTTGGTTTTGAGCTTGATTTTAAACTCTGCTACTCAAATAAAATTTTCCTTTGAACTTTAATTTTCATATATTTTGGCATAAGATATGATAGAACTAACTCATTAAGGCCGCTTATTTAGTACAATTACCCTTTTGGTTCAACCAATTTGAGCACTTCATTAATAACAAAAAGAAACGAAAAAAAAAAGACCTCTTGTATTTTTGGAGTTTGGTGAAGACCGATTGCATTATTTTTTTGTTTATTTTTGGGTAGGCGTCAAACTTTGTTTTTTGGCCAACAATTTTTGTATAAAACCATGCATTTAAATTCGCTCAAAAGAGCAGCTTGGCTGTTGCTTCCATGGGAACTTCAAGCCTTCCATGACCATTTTCCTACAATCGTTGAATATTAACTGTTAAGCATTCAACTTAAAATTAATTAACTGTAAGTAAAAAGATTTAACTTGAATATAGGATTATAAGAAATTAAATATTCATTAAACGTGATATAATACCACACTAACATTAACCTATAGTGTTCAGTGCTCAAATTGATTTCTTATGAACTGTAAATGAAAATCTCTCCATGAAAAAACATAATCAATTAGAAAAAAATATTTAATATCTTATATATACATACACCAGCAGGGGGATGGGATAGGCTACAGGAACCTGTTTTCACCTCTTTCTCTGATGAGGACAATACATAAATGTCCCAACAGAAGGCTACAAATCCTCAAGTTTGGTGTTTTTGAGGTATTGGTGAAGATTTATTTATACAATCAAATACAACTAGGCATGTTCTGACCATATGATGCATTATTTTAAAAATTTTGTCCAAACTGGTTGGTTCATACAGTTCAGTCTGATATTCGAATCTTAACACTTACAACCTCTTTTTTTATTCTTAAGCTGCAACTTCCTTGAGAAAAACAAAAAAGAAATTTGTCCTGACGAGAAATGATGATATAACCTTTCAAAACCCTTTCATGTATGTTTCTCCATGACTTGCCTAAACAATGCTTCTGGTGCTGAAATTAGAGTAGGCAAACAAAAAGATGAAAGAAAAAGAATTATTATAAAATCAGAACAAGCAAATTATTTTGCTTTCAGTATTAGGGAAGCAGTTTTACTTGTCTTACCAGGCAAACCAGTGAAGTTTTTGTATTGTTCAAAGCCTTGGCGGATCAACATTTCTGTACCATCAAAGATAACAGCCCCACAATCTAAGGAAAAGCCTTCATTTGCATTGGTGCTACTCTCTCGGTTAACTGAATTAAGGCTTTATCATCTTTATGAGTTGATGCATTTATGGAAGGAAAAGGAAGGATTTCAAAATCTAAGGATTTTACGTGTGGATGGTGTCCCAAATTAAAAAAGAATTTAGTTCCATCCTCAGTATCTTTCTAAAATCTGGTGACTCTTGAAGTTGCAGGATGTAATGGAATCATAAAATTAGTAACAAATTCCACAGTCAAAAGCCTAATGGAGCTCCAAGAAATGAGTATATCCAGGTGCGAGAATATGGACAAAATAATACAAGGTAGTTGGGATGGTGAAGATGAAATAAAGGATAAAATCAATTTCCCCCAACTCAACCTTTTGGAAGAAAGAGTTCATTTCAGCTTATGTAGTGGATATATAGGTCATAGGTTTGAATCTGAGTGCTGGTGGTACTACTTAATTTGACAAGCATTGAAAAGGCTCTGGCGGAACAAAAGACCAGAAGAAAATTAGTATCTCTCAGACATTCTCTGCTTAATGTTTAGAGTCGAATGTGAATGGTGGGTGTTGTGATTCAGTTCAGAACGGAATTTGGCTAATGATTCAAGCTATCAATCTTCTTTTCTTAATTTGGGTGCTGGAAGCTAACAAGGTTATGGAATTATATGATAGAAAGTTAACTGATTCTCGGCAAGTATTAAATTGGCAATAAGCTTTTTTGGAAAGTGACCTTGTCTACTGATATCTCAGCAGAACATGTCAGTGTCATTCAATAAATTTGGAAATGAAACGACAGACAACGTCTTGAAAAATGAAATTTTGACATACCATTAAAGGTAAAGTATGTCGTGGTCTCCAAGCTTTTAATTTAATGGTTAAAAAAATTTGAAGAGAGATCAAAGATCTAGTTTTGAACTAAAATTTTCCTGTTTCTCTTACTTGTACTGAGGCTTTGTTTTTTTAATATAATAATAATAAGAAAAAAAGGTACGTCGTGATATTTGGTATCCACATCGTATACATGAAAACTGGAGCAGGGGAGAAAGTGGGGGAGCATCACTACTCTCACATTCCACACACATACACACACAAAACTACTGTATATCTCAATAAAGTATATCTAAAAGATATCGACGCTTAAGAGAATATGAGAAGTTTACATCAAATGTTGAACAATCTCTAGCTGGTAAGCAACATTAATTTTCCCAATCCAAGTGGGATTCAGACAGTTGAGTATGACTTCAATGCGACCAAGCTCCTCTAGTGTCCTTCCCTTTTCTTTACGTACTGAACTGCCATATGATCACTCTCCAAGAAAACAAGAACTAATTTAGCTGAAACTGTGCTAAAATCGCAGAGCAGTTCCAGTTGTGAAGTCAATTTTTATTCTATGATGCAAATCTTACATGCAATTAAAGACTTGAATTTTAAGGAACTTTCTATGATGCACAACATGTTCTATATATACCTCATATGTTGAGATATTGAACATCAACTAGGTATGTAGTTAACGTCATAAAATTCCAAAATTTGTAATCAGAAAATGATAATAGGCACTTGAACACATGATAAAGAAAAGAGCATATCAAGAATCTTACTTTTGATGTGATGTCACGATCATGAACTTTGAAGCGAGCTGATATAGATAACTGCAATGCACATTGAATCTCAAAAAGGACGTATTTGTTAAAATCTTGTTTGATTTAGGCTGGTTTTTATTTTGTTTGTTTCTCAAGAAAATCTTCTGTGAAATTTTGACAGAAAATAAAGAAAAACCCAAAATATTTAGTTGAAAAATTGAGGATTAGTTTAACATTTTTAACAATATGAAGTTGCTCGATCTAAATTTAAACTCAAAATATTCAAATTGGAATGATATTTGACACAAAATTCAATTAACTTGTTTTTAAAATTCAAGAATTAATACTTAAAATGATATAAACCATATAATTCAAATAATTCAAGTTTCAAAGTGAAAAAAATCAAATTTAAAACTAAACTTCTTTTAAATAAAATTAACTTCAAAACGATTCGATTCAAATTTAGTCTCACTTGTTTAATTGCAATCTTTTGCAAGTTAAAGTATCTCTATAATCGAAAGAGGATACATATGATTTGAAAAGTGATTGGATCCTATGAGTTTTATCTTAAATTTACGAGACATACATGAAACATCATCTTTATTTTTTAGCTTCAGAAGTGATTGGAATGATACTCCACTACTTAAAAAGTAGTAAATATGTTCATTATTTTTTAAAGTGATCGATATACATTTAAATAAATTTAAACTTGCTAACTCTGGAAATTTCTGGTGGCCTTATGTTATTGGTGCCACTGTTCAAAATCATGATTTGATACTTCATGATGCCAAAGTTTAGTAATGTTGGAAACAAGTCATTGAAGACGAATATTTTTTATCATGGTAATTTAAGGGCTTATATATAAATCATTTAGTTTTTTTCCCTCGATGATCTGAGATTGAAATAATTTTTTATCATCATTGTAATAGTCCCCCATTGTGAATCGTGATTAGAGAATTTCAACTGTCAAGCCGGTGGATGGTAGAGGGAAACTAGGTGGGCTTTGGATCAAAGCAAAAAGCCATTCTACTGGTCTTTGGATCAACTTCAGTATTACTAGATTTTTTTTTTCTAATTAATGGTAACCGTCTACAATTCAAGAGAAATGTTCTCAATTTTCTGTTATTAATGGAGGTAAGATTTTTAGCTAAAATTCTTAATATAATGAAAAAAAAAAAGAAAAACTTTATCAATTACCTTACATATTTGATTTTCTTTAATACAAGTCAAGCTTGGTCTGAGAATTTTATTGTTAAAATGTAAATCTATCTTAAAATTATGAAACCATTTAAATGAAATTGAGACTCATATTGGAATTAAGAAATAATTTAATTGAGTTGATAAAAAAAAATATTAAGCGATTCTTGAAGGCAGCATGGCTTAATAATCCAATGAACAAATAAACAAATTAAGATATTAATGTTTCAAATGCAAGTTTAGCTTCTCAAGATTAAATAAAAAAGAAAAAAAAAGTACTTACGAATAAATTTTGATCTCTCAAGATAAAAATAAAGAAAATATAAGTATCTATATCGATATTTAAATTTTTTTATTGAATTTGATTTAACTAACACCCAATTCAATTGGAAAAATTACCAAAAAAGAAATTTATGTAATAATAAAAAAATAGTAAGTGTATGTTAGTCTTTCAGTTTTTAAATTATGTTTTTAAAAGAAATTGTTTACTTCTTAAAAAAACCTACATATACTGTTCATTAAAAAACTATCCTTTTTTTTCTCTCTCAAAACATTTTTTTCACATTTTTTCCTCCACCCACAAATGGGTGTACATATTTCTAGTTATTCATAAATTAAATAAAATCTTATTACTATAAATAATAATTAACAATATTTAAAAGGAAAAATATTAATTTAAAAATGTAAAGAATAAAAATTATTTTTAAAGTGCTTTAATAATGCAAAATAGTAAATTGTTGAAGCAAATTAAAAAAAAAAACAATAGAGTAGGATATTTCATCTGAATTAATAATTCGTGAAAATTAAATAGAAGATATTGTAATGTTGATCAGTTGATAATTTCTTGAACTTTGACAATGTGATATATTGGGGAGTCAGATTCTTGCACGTTCAACTTAACATTTTCTTTTAATTAGTTTAGAGCTTGTTCACTCAACTGTTAATAAAAAATAAAACACAGAGCAAAGTTATTAACTTGGTGACAGAAAAAAAAGTTTGCTCAAGAAAGTTTTTTATTTTTTTTTAATTATTAAAAAAAATTTTTTTTTTTTTTACAAATTAAGACCGAATAATAAATTTTTCACGTGTAAAGAAAAATCATTCATCTGAAACAAAACAAAAAAGGATAAGGACTGAAACCTAGCCTAGGGAACACAATTATGTAAGCATGTTATTAATGGATTGCTTTTCAAAAAGCTCCCAAATGCTTTCGTAAAGTTAAAGTCAATTGGAATCAAAACTTATCTTCAAGGACAATAATTTCCATCAACCTTATCTTCGGAGTATTTCACGAATGACACGTTAGGAAATCAGAAAATCTAAGGGACTATTGCCTGGCCCAGCCTCAAAGCTTCTTGTATGAGATAGAGAAGTTCATGGCCAGCCCCAAAGCTTTTAGGCATGTGAACTGTGAACTAATTTTGAGGCATGGCAAAACAATTACTCATGATCAACTTAAATGAGAAAAATGAAAAGTCTAGCAGTAGTTACCAGCTGAGGAAGGCAATGATCGTAAAAATTGATGAAAGCTTGGCAGGGATACCATGTGTTTTAGGGACCCAAAGTAACATGTAATTTGTCTCACCAAAAAGAATGTTCCAACATATTATTTTGCCGTTTACAAATGTAAAAGTTCAAGCATTGAATCATGGCAATGCTTGAAGATCTGGCTACTTTTGTCTGATCCACCTTACAATGAAAGATAATTCTAGATGCCACCATTCTTCGTAGGTGATTCTTGTTTCCATGGGACACCTGCTACTATGTTTTACTCCAAAAAGTGTAGATATTCACAAATGCTGAAAAAGCTGAATTCAATTTAATTGAAAAGCAATACTACTCAAATATCTTTTCTTTCAATTACTTGGTAAACAAATTGAATTAAGGTCGTCAATTAGAGCCACTAAAAGGCTTTGGCTAGGTTGGTCTACTGCATTCTCTGGGCTAACTACCTACTGTGATCACCAGGTCTAGCAAGAGCATCCCAAGAATAATAATCTGCAACACTCTTCCGATTGGGGTTTGTACGGGAATGTGTAAGTGGAAAGCCGGCCAAATTATGATTCATTTGAGATGTAGGTGTCCGAGGGCGCTTACTTCCATTCTCCTCCTGTGGTTCAGGTGTGCGTATGGTAGCAGGGGATGTTATGGCAGGGGCTGCTGGGGCAGGGAAAAGTGGGGAAGAAACAGCGGAGGCACTGGTGGTGGCATCACATTTTTCTCACTGTCTTGCTGTTGCGACTGTTTGGCATTTGATTCATCCGTCTGCACTCCAAGGGAATTGGATGGCAATTTAGAATTAATCTTGTACTCTGCAACGTATAACACAAAATTTAAGTTCCAGCAAATTGCTGCAAAGGAGGTTAATGAGGGAAAAACCTCGATACCAACTCAGATTAACAGTGTAGGGTAGGAAGAACTAGTTTTATACAACTGTAACAAACATTTAACAATATAAAGATGCAACTATGTAATATCATAAGTTGTTATTACCAGAGAAAAACTGCTTGCCATGGAAGCAACAAGGATTCCAGGGACAGTTTTTTCACTAAACACTTTAAAAAGATAAACCTCAATTTTATTCCCCCCCACTCTCCCCACTGGGAATAGCCATGATCTTTCATTACTTTCCGAAAAAAAATAATAAGGAAATAAAAGGAGACTTTGCAACTCAAAATAGTAAATTATAACCAAAAAGCTTCGTGGCAGGTTCACTTTCAGTCTAGAAAAAGCAAATGTCCTTCCTACACCTTGAAAATAAAAATTTATAAACTCTAAAACTCTTTGCCTGATTTAGTACAACAATCCAGAATTATCATGACAAACTAAAAAGTCATCATTATCTCAATCTCTGAGTTTCCTTAACTTACATATCCAGAAAGAAGTAATCAAATGAAAAATATTACCTTTTTTATTCATGTAAAAGCTGGATGTATATTCACTTCTTTTGTCAATTGAAAATACAACTCATAAAAATGAAGAAACCTGTCAAGTCAGGTGAACCTCGTTTCCTAAACTTTTACCTTTAAGGCACTCACCTAGTTACATGTGTCACGGGCCAAGACTCGACCTCCAAGCTCATGCGGCTCCAAAATTTAGGCATGGACTCATCCAACGTCTCAGATCAATCTAATTATCACAGTTCATATCCTTGTGAGGTATTGTCCACTTTGACCCTCCTTGGCATCACGGTTTTGTCCCACAAAAAGTGTCTCACAAGGAAAAAATAGTGTGAACCCTTATATCCCATAACCAACTCTAGCACACAGCCAAGGCCCACCGTTCTCGGTGCGATCTAATACCACTTTGTCACAGGTTAAGACTCACCCTCGAGGCTCGTGTGGCTCCAAGACCCAAGCATGAACTCATCTGGCATTTCAAATCAATTTAATTATTACGATTCACACCCTTGAGAGATATTGTTTACTTTGGCTCCCCTACCCTTAGGCTCACAGTTTTGTTTCACAAAAGACGCCTCACAACAACACTAGCATACAGCGGATATGAGATTCATGGTTGCTCTCAAGGACCGTGACACATGCACCTTAGTAAATGTGCTCACTAGATGGGTGTAATGCACTTTTGCTGAATTGTACTGTACCTTAGAGCCTAGGAGCATGCCTTAACTAATGTAACTTTGGGGTAGTTATGATCTAAAGGAAGTAATGGCTATGAAAACGAAAATACGAGATCTCAATAGGTAAGAGAGATTCATATTTAAAGAAAAAGAAAAGGCAAGAGAAAACTGATGGCAACATAATTTGTCATTAACTGTTTTAAGTAACTAAACAACGAACAAAAACACAAGTGATACTACTTCAAAAAATTCTTTAATTACTAGTACAGAAGTAACTATATCATGAAGCCCATTTAAGAAAGAGCACACCTTCCTCCACTCAATAGCAACTAACAAGACTTCAAACAAGAAAGTTGAAAATAGAACGAAGTGTAAGGATTAGGAACAATCATCAAGGACACAAGACTAACATAGTTCGCTGAAATAAATAAGCCTTGATGTCAAAATGTGCCCTTGTTTTGCTGAAATCAGTATGTTTGCTAATGAATCTAACCACTATTTGCCCAAAAAAAAAAAAATCTAACCACTATCACTAAACTTGGGATTAGTATCTGTTCCTCAAGAGTGAAGGCGAAAAAATGGATGAAATTAAGGGCTTCGTGAACAATAATCAACAAATACCATAAACATAGTGTAAGTATAGTCATTTGTTGGCATAAACTACAACCACTAATAGCACCACAAATAGAAATACTTACACATGAATGTAGTTATCTAGTCCTTAAATCAACAAATGACAAGGACTAGGTAGGAACCTATGAAAAAACAGAGTGAGCGTCTAACATTCTCAAGAATGCTTACCTTGTTTTGACCCTTTCAGATGCTTAGAAGGTATTTTCATTGAGGAAACAGTGGTTGCACCAAGAGAGGCATCTCCAGCAATTTCTTTGCCTATGGATTCTCGTGATCGCTTAATACTGACCTGTTTTTGTGATGGGATCTCACGAGCAGTGCAAAGGGCAGAATTAGCATTTGAGGAGGTAAGACTTCTGCTTGCATTTACTTTTTCAAGAGAGGCAATTAAATTATTAAGGTTCTTAAGGTTCTGAGGTAGGTATACGGATTGAAGCTTATGATCTTCAATGCATTTGACAACAGCCCTCAGATCAGCTATTCTTTTGGTGTTTGCCTCCTTCTGTTGGTTAATTTTACACATGTCAGATGGCTTAATGTTAAATGAGCTAGTAGGCATTTAAATAGAAAGATAACAAGGCAGACACACCTGTGCTTCAGGGGTTCTTTTTCCCTTTTTGAAAATTCTTGTAGCTTCAGCCTTAGAATGATTCAAGTAATCTTTCAATACAGGTACAGGTGGGAACTCGTTAACCTGTTCCAATGCATAAATAAATCTAATTGCCTCCATATGCTGTTTCCTTTCAACAAGTTTTCTTATGAAACCTGTCATAAAAGTAATTGAAGTTACAAATCCATCAGACCTCCCCATATAAACAAGCAATATAACTACAGCTAAAGTTCACTTCAGGATCAAGGCCTCAGATTTATTGAGAATGTACCAAAAGACTGATCATTATTTTTCATTTTATTCTACCGATTAAACTCTTCTATGTATCTTTTGTTCTGATTTCAAGCATAACATCAGCAATGGACCACCATAATAAAGTTGTAATACTCAAATGGAGGTCAAGCAAATACATGCTGATTATAAAAGAAGAGAACATGTACTATTAGATATACTTGTAGATAAGAGAAGCCAAAGGGTTTTATAGACTTTACCAGTGACCTTATCTCCCAAACCAAGAACCTTGAATAATTCAGGAGTTTGAATATGTTGAGCAACAAACACCAAAAAATTGACAAGCTCATCAGCATCAAAAGCTTCTGCCAATCTGAAAGAGGCTAAAAGCTGCAGGAATCCCAAAACCTCCAATGTATGGCCAGGTTCTACCCTCATTTTTGTTATCCAATCAAAGGCAAGCTTCATAGCTTCTTTTCTAACGTGAGGTTTAACTTCAGGTGAAAGTTTCATCAATTGCTGTAACAGGAGAATGCAACTTCTTTTGACAGCATCCCCTTCAAACTCTCTGTCTCCCTTACTAAAATGTGGAGGGTAAAACCCCTCCATTGCATCCAAGACAAGCTTTGCAGGGTCTGATGAAAGTTTAAGAGCCATAGCAACTTCAGTACCTATTGAACCATGCTCTTTCCAGCGCTCATTTAGGAACATCTGCAAATCCTTTCCATCCATATTTACGCAAAACTGAAGATGCGCTGGTGAAGAATGATCTATGGAAAATTTAACCGGGAAACTATCTGCTGGTTCGGTTTCCACTTGAGGATGCAGAGCAGAAGTAAGCCTCCTCCTCGTTTCAAGTTCTTTAGACCATTCTTCAAGTTTCTTCTCCTTCAATTCAAGATCTATGAACCGCTGCTCACACTTTTTAACATTGAACTCAAGATCTTTGGACTGTTGCTCATACTTTCTCCTATGTTCTGCAGATAATTCTTCAATCTCCCTTTCTCTTAGTTTGACTTTTCTCAAACATTCATCATAGTTCTTCTCTTTTGCTTCAAGCTCTTGATAACGTTGATCAAGACATTTTTCTTTCAACTTAAAATCTTTCGAACACTGCTCAAAATGCCTCTCTTTCAACTCAAGCCGCTGCCCTTTGGTTTCAAGCTCTTCAAATTGATCTTTAACCGATTCCTCCTTAAGCTTCAGCTCCGTGAATCTCTGATCATATTGCTTAACTTTGAATTCAAGATCTTTGCACTGTAATTTATATGTTCTCCTGAGTTGCTCAGATGATTCTTCTATTTGCTTCTCTTTCAATTTGATTTCTCTCAAGCATTTATCATAATGCTTCTCTTTTGCTTCAAGCTCTTGATAACGTTGCTCAATACATTTTTCTTTCAACTCAAAATGCCTCTCTTTCAACCCAAGCCGCTCCCCTTTGGTTTCAAGCTCTTCAAACTGGTCTTTAGCCAATTTCTCCTTAAGCTTCAGCTCCGTGAATCTCTGATCGTATTGCTTAATTTTGAATTCAAGATCTTTGAACTGTAATTCATATTTTCTCCTCAGTTGCTCAGTTGATTCTTCTATTTGCTTCTCTTTCAATCTGATTTCTCTCAAGCATTCTTCATAATGCTTCTGTTTTGCTTGAAGATCTTGTTGACTCTTTTCAAGAGACCTCTCTTTCATCTTAAAATCTCTAGAACACTGCTCAAAATGATTCTTTTTTAATTCAAATTGCTCTTCTTTCTCCTTAAGCTCGTCAAACTGATTTTTTATCAATTTCTCCTTTAACTTAAGCTCTCTAAATGTCCCCTCACATTGCTTAGATTTTGATTCAAGATCTTGAAGACCATTCTGAAGACAACTCTCTGACAACTCAACATCTCTACAACGTTGTCCAAAATCCTTCTCTTTCAGCCCAAATTCCTCCTCTTTCCTTTTAACCTCCTCCAACTGCTTTTGCAACCACTTCTCTGTCACTTTAGCCTTCTTGTATTCCTCCTCGTATTGTTTTACATTAGATTCATGCTCTTTACGTCGTTCTTCAAAAGCCTTTTCTTCCAACTCAAACTCCATACAACGCTTCCCAAAACTCTTCTCTTTTAACCCAAATTGCTCCTGTTTCAACTCAAACTCTCTACAACACTTCTCAAAATGCCTCTTTTTCCATCCAAATTCCTCCTCATTCCTTTTAGCAACTTCCAACTGATCTTTCACCAATTTCTCCATGACTTCAACCTCTTGATACTTCTGCAGACACTGCTTTTCATTGAATTCAAGTTCTTTACAACGTTCTTCAAGACCCTTTCCTTCCAACTCAAAACTCTTCTCTATCAACCTAAACTGCTCCTCTTTCAACTCATGCTCTCTCAAACATTTCTCCAAATCCTTCTCTTTCAGACCAACTTCCTCCTCTTTCCTTTTAGTAACTTCCAACTGCTCTTTCACCAATTTCTCCATGACTTCAAGCTCTTTATACTTCTGCACACACTGCTTTTCATTGAATTCAAGTTCTTTACAACGTTCTTCAAGACCCTTTCCTTCCAACTCAAAACTCTTCTCTTTCAACTCATGTTCCCTCAAACACTTCTCCAAATCCTTCTCTTTCAACCCAACTTCCTCCAACTTATCTTTTACCAATTTCTCCATCAACTTAACCTCCTTACATTGCTGCTCACATTGCCTAAACTGCTGCTCACATTGTTTTACATTAAATTCAAGATCATTACGGCGCCGTTCAAGATGCATCTTCTCCAGTTCTAAATCTCTACAACGCTTCTCAAAACTCTTCTCCTTCAACCCAAATTCCTCTTCTTTCAATTTAAGCACTTCGACTTGCTTCTTCTTTAACTCAATTTCTCTTAACTTTTCTTCGTAACATTTCTTTCCCAACTCCAAATCCCTAAATTGCCTCCCTAATTCCTCCTCTTTAATCCTAAGCTCTTCAAACTGATCTTTAACCAATTTCTCTCTTCTTTCAATCTCCTTTTCGAGCTTGATAGCACGTTCTTTCAACTCTTCTTCTCTCAAGTTTACTTCTTTGAATCGTTCTTCAACTGAATTCTGAGCGGAATCTAAAACGTTTTCCATATCTTTCCATTGAAGATTCAGTAAAAGAACCGAAGAAGCGCGCTCTTGAATCTCATCCAAAGTTCTTCGCAAATTGATTTTGCTTAATTCCATGAGTTCCAAATCAGTTGACTTCCTCATCACGCAACTCAAACCAAACTCCCACACCTTAAACCCTATATACACAACCCTAACCTTACAAAGAGAAAATAAATATAAAAAAAAAAAAGAGAGAGAGAAAAATGAAAATTCTTTCCTTGTTTTTTTTTTTTTTTTAGAGAGAGAAATAGATTTAAAATTTTTGGAGGAGATGATCAAACTTGAGTCAAAATCAATAGGGTAAACTTGAGAGTGTCGGCGATGAAGAAACTGTTTGCAAAAAGTAATTATCCAATATACGAGTTCTAATTATCCAAAAAAAAAAAAAAGAACAAAGAGATAGAGTGGGCTGGGCTCTTACGAAAGTTTAGGCCATCTAAGCCCATCAATGGCTTTTTTTTTTCCTTTAAGTAGAAGACATTTTTTTTATTATTATTATTTTGAAAAAAATTTACCCACTATTTAAAGGTTTTTATTATTTTATTCAAATGTTAATAATGCAATTATAATTAATTCAACAATTGAAATTTAATGATTTTAAATTATCATAAAAAGTAATTAAAAATAAAAATAATTTAAATATATATTAATTAAAATTTAATTAAAAATATATTTATCATCTTTAGACACAATAACAAAAATTTTCGTCCTTTCTTTTTTTTTTCTTTTGTGTCTATTGTAATTTTGATTGGATTAGATGTCAAGGATGAAGTTAGGAATTTAGTAAAGGGGTAGAAGAATAATTTCATTAGAGAAAAGGGCTAAGGTAACAAAATGCTGAGTCCTGCTAAATGCATTTAAGCTTTTTCTGTTCATACCGCACTTTTTTATTTTTTATTTTTTGTAAGTAAAGCTATTTAATTACTTTTTACTTAATACACGTCATATTTAAAATATAAATTTATAAAAAAATTCAAACATTTCATCTCCCTTTCTCTTAGACTTTATCTCTTATTTCTCTTTCTAACAAAAAATTTTAAAAGATTTTAAGCCCCATCAAACTAAATTCAAAATAAATTTCACTCATTTAAAGTAAAAAAAATAAAATTAAAGATAAATCATTTGTGTTTTTATTTTTCGTTTCATTTTATATTTAATTTCTTAAGATTTTATGTTAAAATATTTTGATGTAATTCAAAATTTTTAAAAAAATTTTAAAAAGTTTAAAAATTTTTCGAAAATAAATTTTTAAAAAATCTTAAAATTTAAAAAAAATGAATGTCTGAAATCTTTAAAAACTTTAAAAAACCTAAGATTTTTAAAAATAAATATCCAAAAATCTTTAAAAACTTTCATACATAAATGTTCAAAAATTTTGAAAGTTTTTGAAAATATACTTATGAAAAGTTATATAACTTTTTAAAAATTTATATTCAGAAAAGTTTAAAATTTTTTGAAAATTCATTTTTAAAATTTTGTGTGAAAAAAATGTAATTCAATAATTTTACTTACTAAAAAAAAAAAAAAACTGAATGTGAAGAGAAAATTGGGATGCATTTATCAATTCTAAAATGGTGGGCTCGGTCACTGTTCAACAAGGGGGATGAAAATTTTTTAGGAAGCCGTGGCCCATGCTTTGCCCTGTGTCCACCCCTGTTAGTTGTCCTCGGCGTTCAACCACACAACAACAGGTTTTTGTGTGTTCCTTGGATCTAGTTTGATTTTTGGAAGAGTGAGAAGCTGTTTACAATTTCTGGATCATCTGCTGAAGCCGAATATCGCGCCATCACCAATGTGAAATTATTTGGTTGCGTTCCTTATTAGCAGATCTTGGTGTTACTTTTTCTTCGCCTACTCCACTTCTCCACTGTATTGTCATAATCATACTGCGCTTCATATTGCTGCTAACCCTTCTTCCACGAGAGAACAAAATATTGATCGTCACATTGGTCTAGAGAAGCTTCAACACTCCAACCTCTTCCCATCCCTATCCAACACCAAATTGCTGATATTTTCACCAAATCTTTGGGTAAGGAGCGTTTCTTCCTTCTTCGTGGCAAGCTGGGCATTCAACACAGCAATCTTATGTTTAAAATTTTACGAGTTTAAAAATTATCCAAATTAACATGATGAATATTTATTTATTTTTTTAACAAAAGCAGCTGCAGATTAAAAAAGGGCATTGTTCTTCAAAACCATTGTTCAATAAAATGTCAGTTCAACACGTGAAGGGCATTGTTCAATGTCAAAGTTAAATGCGCAGAAAAGAATTCAACAAAGCAATCTTATCAACGACGAAGGTTTAACAATATCCACACACAAAAGTTCCAAGTCGATTTGTCACATAAGTTTCTTCAAAACTATTTCTTGTACCACTTCTGATATTCTGAATGGGACTATGGTAGTTCTCAAACTGAGTTGTTATCATGCAGAAGTAGAAGATATTTTCTTTTAAACTAGCCCCAATAATTGGTGCCCCATTTCTGGTAATATGCTCATCAAGCCTTTATTCGGACCACAAATGAACCTGGAGTAAAAGCACAAATAGAAGTCTCAACAAGTTTATATGTTTCATGAATTAAAACTAAACAAATAACTAGGAACGGTTATATCTGTTCAAATATCTGACATTATGTTTAAACTTTTTCGGGAAACATGTTATCATCATTGATCAAGTATCAACAAACAGAAGCAAAAAACCAATGTTGTATTCAAACCCAAAGAGTCGTCAAACGAAGTAAATGTGAATGCTATTAACATGAGGTATCTAACATCATTACCTCAACCTTTTTCTAACAAATAACTAGGAACGGTTATATCTGTTCAAATATCTGACATTATGTTTAAACTTTTTCGGGAAACATGTTATCATCATTGATCAAGTATCAACAAACAGAAGCAAAAAACCAATGTTGTATCCAAACACAAAGAGTCGTCAAACGAAGTGAATGTGAATGCTATTAACATGAGGTTTCTAACATCATTACCTCAACCTTTTTCTAATTTCTGCAGTAGAAAGCCACGTATGGTTACTTAAGTTTATAAATACAGGAACCAAAAACTAATTTGCTTCATGTATTAATACTGGCTATAGTTCCTAAATTAGCAGGTTAACCTTAACTGACACAAAATCACTTATAATTTGAGTGTCTAGAAAATGGTTAATAAATGTTTAGAAAAGGATAAAAAAATTTATATAGCAATCATTAAGCAGGTCACTCACATGCAGGAAGGTTGGATATGTCAGCAGAAACGGCACAAGGTATCCCCAAGTTTGAAAGGGCTCCCCTGATGATTCCACATGGAAAATAGAGATGCATGCTTTGCACAGCCTTGTTGTCAGCCATGATAGAAGGCTCCTCGGATGCTCCATTTTCAGGTGATTGATCAATTGACATGCGTGTAAGCCAGCGAAAATGATTGTCTTGCAATACAAAGGTACCCTACAAGACAAGTATAAACCGTTTCATAAAATTTCATCGTCACAACCATTTTCGGTCACTTTCAGTTCCTACACATACTCTATGATTTGTCTTCAAGTTGTCTATCTGCTTCTTAAAGAGTTCAGACCAAAAATCCTTGCAGATGAACTTTATTGCCTCCAAATGATCACTAAAGCGTGGCCTCTCCATTGTGTACCTGGCAATGACTAAACTTTGTTATTACAACAAGTAGCATCTTCACCTTGCTAAAGAGTAAATATCAGGAACAATCCATTATTTACAAGCCATAACTTATGTAATTAATCAAGCCCCAAGAAATAAAAAATTTTACCAAATAATTAAGTACTGTTAAAATTTTCAAAGGCCCTATTCTATATCAAAATTTGGTGTCCAGTGCAACGTATGGCACCAAATGTAAAGACCTCATTACGTAAGACAAAAGTTGAAAAAAATCCCAATCGAAGACATCGACCAATATTCTTATTCTAACTAACTTAAGATGACGATATTTTTGAGTTTAATAGAAACAAATGCATAGAATTTCAAACGCTCATCAAGACTCCAAATCAAATGATTTCAGCTTTTGTTCTCCATAGTATTAACTTGCATTACTCAAGGTGAAAATGGAAGTACTAATAGAACCATAACAACAATTCCAAGCAATACCAATAATTACAAAAGCCAAGCCATTGCATCAATTAGCATCGAACAATCAAAACTTCAAATTCACGCATGTTTAGAACATTACTTGATCATAAAAGTTTTACTAGCAGAAAAAGAAGATTATTATCATTCTTTTTCCCACATCATAAACTACACCCAATTTGCCATTATCTATAATAGAATAAAGATCCAAAATCTAGACTTGGGTTTTTGAATTCGACTCAATTTAACTCAATTTCAACTAATAGGCATTTTTTTCACTCCCCCAGATCCAAAAAACAGACATTAAGAAACATAGTAACTTCAAACTAAAATTCACGCTAAAAAAAATTTCATTATCAAAATAGAACTCAAAAGAGCTCTTCAGATTCACAAATCCACTAATATTAACCAAAAAAGGGGAATATGGGTTTTGAAAAGATGTGGAAGGGGTTTACCGTTCAGAGAGCTGGTGGCCGACCTGATATCCAATGGCTTCGATCCGACGGGCGGCGAGCTCAGGCTTATTGGCGTAGAAACGGTTGCAATATGTCGAAACCATTTCGGTTAGTAGGCTATCGATGCAGCTTTCTGATACCTCTCTCCCCATTTCTTCCTTTTTCCTTAGGAAATTGGTTTTCGATTTGTTTTGCTTCTTCTTCCTCTCTCGATATTTTATTTTATTTTACTCCTTTTTCTCTTTTATTTTTTGTTTTTATCGTTTGGGCTAATTCTTAATGGTTTTGGGGTCCTAAACGCCACTCCTTTTGAGTGAACTCTTGGATTAAATCAATTAAGCCACATTTTGAGGTCAATTCAATGGATTATCACTAGGTGTTTATGGGTAAGTAGATTTGAGTTGGACTCATTTTTTTTATTAATATTTTATATAGTTGCTTTGATTTAATTTGATATGCTATTTTAGATTTTTTATTTTTTGTAACTTGATTCAAATTGAAAAAATAAATTACAATCATAATCATTAAATTTAATTTATATAATAAAATAAAAGTTTTTTAAAAAATAAAATATTTAAATAAAAATGTACTTATAAATATTTATATAATTATAATATTTTAATTATATATTTTATTCATATTAAATCATATTGGGCTTGAGTTTTAATATTTTTGTTTAAAATTTGATTTAAAATTTAAATGAATTTAAAAATTATGTACAAAAATATTTAACAACTTCAATTTTTTATTAAAATCTTTTCAAAATTTAAATAAATTTTGAGCCTAGATAAATAATATGGCCTTTGAACATACTTAGCTATAAGTAGATATATAAATAATATATTAATACTTGTAAATTACTCGAATTCAACTCGTATAAAATTTGAATTCTGTTCGATTATTATCGATCAAGTCGAGTTATAACATTTTTATTTTTTACTCGAATAATTCGTTATCCTAATCAAATTTTTAAATTTTATTATATTTTAATTATTTTAATTAATAAAATATCTCAAATTCGAAGTAAACTTCAAATATAAATAATTAAAATTTTATCAAATATAAAATTTAAATTTATTTTTATATATTAATTAAACTTAATTAAATAAATTTAAATAATTTAATTTTTATTTCGAATTAAAAAAATTAAATTCTATCTAATTCGAATCAAATTTTGAATCTTAAATTTAAACTCGAATTTAAATTATGTTGATTCATACCTCTTATTATAAGTACACACTTCAATATTTCGCTGTGTGCTGTAGGACTGCCTTTCACGGAATGTTGTAACTCAATGGGCTAAGAGGCAATATTTTATCTCCATAAATACTGCAAAAAATATTGATGTAATTTTTTGCTATTGAAAGTTCGAACCTTGCTGCCAACGAGGACTTGTCTTAGTTAAAAAGGAGAGGGCCGTCGAACTTTGAGATTCGTCGAAGTCTTATAATTATAAGTGGAATTGGTTCAATTTCAAGAAAATGAAAATGACAAAAAGACCTCTGAACCAAAATTTGGACCTATTGGCGAAACCAGAGACCGGTATTTGAAAAACATTGGTCTTGCCCACTGTTTGAAGCAGGTTGTAACAATTTGCACAATATTTTTTTTTTTTTTTTATTATTATTATTATTATTATTATTATTTTACCATAAAAAAATTTTATATTCCAAGATGTTTTCTCCAAGAAAAGTGTACAGAGAAATTGTTCCACAGCGGATATAGGGCTATTTGGATGCACCAATATTGATTCCCATAATATTAAAAACAATAATAAAAATAAGATTAATTATAATAAAAATGAAATTAAATATTATAATAATAAAATTAAAATTAATGATGAAATATATATTTAAATAATAAAATAATAGTGATAATAAAATGAGAATAAAAAATTATTATTAAAAATTTTATTTTAAAATTTTAATGATATATTATTTTTATATATTTTAATATTATTTATAATATTAAAAAATTTTAAAATTTTAATTCAATCAAAACAATAATACATATTATTTATTATATAATAATAAATTTTTTTTATCATATAATACTAAATTTTATTTATATTAAATTAATAAAATTATTTTATAATTTATAAATATAAAATCAAATTAAAAAAATAAAGGTCAAATGACATGAAAATCCTTAAAACATTAAGGGCAAAAAGAAAAAAAAAATGATGGGCTAAATAGGAATAAAAACCACAATTGAATCTCAATTGAAGCTGCAGTGAATGAAAAGGGGCTCTTACCTCCAGTGAATGAACGGAGGCTGTACCTCATTTGTTTTATCCAAACACCTGGACAGTGCAATTTGCACCAAAAAGGGAAACCAATTACGTTGAAACGAAACTGCGATGACTTCCAAATGGAACTTTATAATAATTATGTGAGATTAAAAATAACAAAAAAAAATTAATTATTATTAAAATAAAATTAAAATTAATGATAAAATATATATAGTTGAAAAATAACAGTGATAATGGGGTAGAGTATAGTAAAAAAAATAATTAAGAATATTAAATTAAAATTTAAATATAATAAAATTTTAAATTATTTAATATTTAATAATATATCAAATAAATAGTTAAAAATTAATAAAAATAGAATATATTATTTATTTATGTATTAATTTAATTCTTAGTTATTTATTTATTAATTATTTTATTATATAATTATAAAAATGTATTTGTTATATTAAATTAATAAATTTATTAAAACTTTTAAAATAAAAAATAAATAATAAGACTAAATAACAAGACATTTGTATTTCTCAAATATAATTTTAAGGGAAAAAAAAAAAAAAAACAGAGGACATAAATGGAAAGAAATTGCGGCGGGGAGATGAGATTTTTCACTGGAGCCTTCCACCTCCAGTTGAAGTTTTTGCTTCAGTATTACTGCAACGCGAATGAAAGCAAAAAAGTAATAAATTTGTCACCGCACCATTGCTAAATGCATATCCAAATGGGGCCTTAAACCACATTTCTTGTATATAAACCACAAGCCTGAAGGTAAGGATAATTTAATAGAGATATGGAAGTCCAAATTATGAGCAGAGAAACCATCAAACCTTCTTCCCCAACTCCACACCACTTAAGAACCTATAAGCTTTGTCTTTTTGATCAGTTAGCTTCTCCTTTTTACATCCCCATTATTCTCTTCTACTCTGCTACAGATCATGAAAATCCTGGAATCAAATCTGATCACCTCAAAAACTCCCTGTCCAAAGCCTTGACCCTCTTTTACCCATTTGCTGGTAGGGTCAAAGATGACTTAACCATTGATTGTAATGATGATGGTGCCACTTTTATTGAAGCTCAGCTGGGTTGTGACCTCTCGTTTGTGCTTGAAGATCCAAAGATTGAAGTTCTGCAACAGCTATTACCTTGTAATCCACGTCAAAATTTACTTCATCAAACTCAATCAAGCACTGATCAGGTAATGCTTGCTGTTCAACTCAACTATTTTGCTTGTGATGGCATCTCGATTGGTATTTGTATCAGTCATGTTATAGCTGATGCATCAGCTGCAACCAACTTTCTAAAAGCCTGGGCTGCAGTTGGTTGCGGATCTGATATCAACAACATTATTGAGGGTGTGATTTCTGATTGTAGCACTATCTTCCCTCCACAAGATTTATCAAACTTTTACAGGGTTTTGAGCCCTATAGATGAAAAAATTCATATGGAATTACCTGAAGATAAACTTGTTACAAAGAGGTTTGTATTTGATGGCTCTAAGATTGCTGCTCTAAGAAATGAAATGGTAGATGAACTGAACATGTATCGACCAACCCGAGTTGAGGCAGTGAGTGCGCTTATTTGGGAAGCCCTGATAGCTGCAACTACTGAAATTGATGGAACTTCTCCGATACTTGTGGTAGCTATACCTGTGAGTTTGAGAAACAGAATAAATCCCCCACTCCCACAACGATATATCGGTAATGTTAGTTTCTCTGCTATGGTAAGTTCATTGGATGAGGAGATCAAAAACCGTAGCAGTCTGGCAAAGAAAATTCGTGAGACTATAAAAGAGATAGATCATGACTGTATAAGAAAGACCTACATGGGTACTGGTGAATGGCTTGATAATTTAATGGAGAAAGTATGTGAAGAATTTGAAAAGAATCCAAAATTTGGGGTTTTCTATTTCACTAGTTGGTGCAGATTTCCATTTTATGAAACTGATTTTGGCTTTGGAAAACCCATATGGTTTGAAGGTGGTTTGAGGGTTAACAGGAATGCGATGTTTCTGGATACATGTGATGGTGAAGGAATAGAAGCATGGATAACATTGAGCAAAGAAGAAATGACTAAACTTGAACAACAATCTGGAATCATTACTTATTCTAGTTTCAAGTCAAGCTTCTGCACTTCTCATGTTTACAGGGAATAAAAGATTACTAGAACCATGGTGTCAATTGAGACTAAACTAAGGTGGCCCATTCTTTGGGACTCATTTAGTAAGATTTAGACAGCAATAATGTTTCTATATGGAAGTGATTTTTTTTTTCTCCTAAAAAGCTGTTTGAGGATGAAAAAAAATTGAAAATGTTAAGATTTGAATTTTAATCACGTTAAATGTTATTTTTTAAATATTGCTGCATGAACCATCTAGATTGAGGTTCAAATTCGATCAGCCATCATTCAGATTCATGATGTTATTGTAATCTAATGATAGTTGATTTGCATAAAAAAGATCCAATCAGCACAAAACTTCACAGATAAAATGATAAATATGATAAATCCATCTAAGTGCATTTAACCCTTACATGCTTTGATTGGATTAGAATACTAACCAAAATGAGTAGGTTCACGTAAAGTTTCTATAACATATACCTTTATCGAATCAGATTCCAAAACTAAAGAATGGTTCCCAACCCAAAGGTGAGATCGATTTGAGAATATCGGTCTATCCAACTCATGCACAAACCCTCCTAGCCAAGCGCAGGTTGAACCCGAATAAAGCCACACATCCAATACTAACCAGGATTCCACTAACAATTGCCATCTACTTTATCTTTAATTAATAAAATCTCTTGGAGCCAATACATTTGCTAATAACGAAAGTTTTTTGGGTTTTTACTGCCACTTAATAAAATACCGGTTAAAAGGACTTTTAATGTAGTGAGCCTATATATATAATTGAACTTCATTTTGGGTTGCCTTGTATAAACTACAAGCCTAAGCCTTAAGCCTTAAGCCTTAAGCTAAGGATTAATCATAGAGATGGAAGTCCAAATTATGAGTAGAGAAACCATCAAACCTTCTTCTCCAACTCCAGAGCACTTAAGAACCTATAAGCTTGGTCTTTTTGATCAGTTAGCCTCTCCTATTTACGTCCCCATTACTCTCTTTTACTCGGCTAGAGATGGAAATCCTGGAATGAATTCTGATCACCTCAAAAAGTCCCTATCCAAATCCTTAACCCAGTTTTACCCTCTTGCTGGTAGGATCAAGGATGATCACTTGACCATCGATTGTAATGACGATGGTGCCACTTTTATTGAAGCTCAGGTGGCCTGTGACTTGTCGTTTGTGCTTGAAGATCCAGAGATTGAAGTTCTACAACTGCTGTTACCGTGTAATCCGCTCGAACATTTACCTCATCAATCTCAATCAATTACTGATCAGGTTATACTTGCTGCTCAAGTCAACTATTTTGCTTGTGGTGGCATGGCAATTGGTGTTTGTATTAGTCATGTTATAGCTGATACATCAGCTGCAGCCCACTTTCTAAAAGCCTGGGCTGCAGTTGCTTTTGGAGCTGACAACATTGAGGGCGTGATTTATGATTGTAGCTCTCACTTCCCTCCGCAAGATTTATCATTCTATTACAGGGTTATGAGCCTTTTAGAGGAATACAATAATGTGGAATCATCTGAAGATGAAGTTGTTACAAAGAGGCTTTTGTTTGATGGCTCTAAGATTGCTGATCTAAGAAATGAAATGGGATCAGATGGACTGAACTTGTTTCGTCCAACGCGTGTTGAGGCTGTGACCGCCCTTATTTGGGAAGCCTTGATAACTGCAACGGCTGAAAACGATCGAACTTCTCAGATACTTGAGGCATCCATTGCTGTGAATATGAGGAAGAGAATGAATCCCCCACTCCCAGAACAATGTATTGGTAGTATTTGTTTCGTCACAAATGCAAGATCACACAACGAGAAGATCGAAAACCGCAGTCGTCTATCCAGGAAAATCCACGAGTCAATAAACGAGATAGATGATGAGTATATAAGAAAGATATACACAAGTGGTGAATGCTTTAATAAATTTATGGAGAAATCATATGAAGAATATGAAAAGAATCCAAAAATAGGGGTGTTCTATTTCACCAGTTGGTGCAGATTTCCATTTTATGAAACTGATTTTGGATTCGGAAAACCCATTTGGGTTGTAGGTGGTTTGAGGGTTAACAGGATTGCCTGTTTTCTGGATACAAGTGATGGTGAAGGTATAGAAGCATGGATATCATTGACCAAAGAAGAAATGGCCAAACTTGAACAACAACCTGGAATCCTTGCTTATGCCACTTTCTAGCCAAGCATATGAAAAATTATTAACTTCTCATGATTATAGGGAATAAATATTACTACAATTATGTGTACTTTTCTCTTCAATAAGTTGCATTCAAAATATGTTCCTGTCAGATCAAAGGAATATGGTTTGATAAATATCTTGCAATACAAGTTTAGCCTTTACAAATGACAATTCATTCTGATGAATAGCAATCAGGCCAACAGAGTTTGAAAGGGGCGCTATGTTTAACTCAGTGGAATTAAAGAAAAGGAAAGAATTAGTTGTGTGTAATTTGCTCATACCAAAATATAATTTGTTATATGATATTAAAAGGAATAAATTTCCAAGAAGGTTTTTTATTTGATATACCATAAACGTTTATAATGGACATATTTTAAATTTTTTCGGTATAAAGGGACTAATTCACCTGTATACTAATGTTGAAAATCAAACTTCATAATATCTTTGAACAAAGGAGACTTCACCTCATCATTTAGATCCATAATTTCACAACATTCTAATGATTATCGACCACATAAAAAGCATTCCAATCGATACAAAAGTTTGGATCATGACGAAAATAATGAATTTGATAGATCCAATATTTATGCATATAATCTCTGCAGGCTTGGTTTGATTAGAATACAAATCAAAATGAGAAGAATGAATTAAAGTTTCAGCACTACCACTCCCGAATCAGATTCTAAAAGTACAGAATATCGCTGTATAACTTAAGACAACGTGTATATATAAGTATTCCGTAAAGTTCAAGTTATTATGAGAATATCATTCCATCCGACTCCATGCACAGACCCTCCTAGACAAGCAGATATTGAGTACCGAACAAAGCTAGCCGTTCAAGACCAACAAGTATTCTCCTTCCAATTTCCATCCACGCTAACTTTTAATTGATAGTAAAATCTATTAGAGGTGGGTTCCAACGTCTTTGAACTTGTGCTTATAGCAAGAAACATAACTCTTAAAAATAAAATGCTTATTACGTTTATTAGAAGATATATAACAATATAACAATAACTGCAGTTCATCCTTAGACACTCCAAACTCTCCCTTTCATGGAATATTGCCATGGTCCTGTCTGATTTATGGAAATTCCATTGGTAATGAAACAGCCTTAAATAATTTCAAAGTTCAAAATCATCGCCCCAGGGTGATATAAAGTCGTTGACCAGACATATATTCACAATTACGTACCAAAGAAAAACTTGAAAAGTTGAACTAATCTCAAGAACATCACCACAGTAGAGGCGTAAACACGCATGCTTTTTCTTCAGTGTCAGGTCAGGCTTTAGATTATAAAGATAGCTTCATGCAAAATCAACCTATTACGTAAAAATGGCTTTGAGGCAATTTTCCAGAAGGACAAAAAACAAAGTATGGGATCTCAGCAAAAGAAGCTACTACGTTAAATTTCAAAACCCGCCATTAAGAGAGCACTCTTTTAAGTCTCAAAACAAACACAACAACAAAAGTACACAAGATTCTTTTTTACTTTTATTCAAAAAGTTTGTAGTTCACATAAAGAGTTTACTCTCAAGGCCATTGCATCTCCAAACGCATGAATTATTCTGGTCATTGAGATTTCAGCCTTGCAGACCAATAATACCTACAAAAGTAACAACAATAATAATAATAAACAATAATAGATCAGGCAATTAAAAGGAGAAAAAGAAAATTATTGATGAGATAATTCATAGAACTGTCTCTATAAAACATAGAAAATAATCACGATTTGACATGCACAATCTCAACACAATGATGGATGTTCAAATAATAAAGAAAGTTTCTTCAAATGTGATCAAGATATGTAACTTACCACAAGCTACTCTGCCACCAGCATTTCCAGTGGTCTTGCTAAGCTCATGCCCCCCTGCAAAAATCAATAGCAGTGGCATAAAATGTCTATACTGCTGGATACATAAATTAGCAACTAAAATGGAGTAACCAGTAAAAGATCAATTTGAATAGAGAATAAACTTGACAATGCCCCTAATATCCAAATCCATTTCGTGGTTCTCGGTGGATACTTATGTAAGCTTTAGGACAAGCATCTAATTAACTCACTAACATCAATGACTAGGCTAATCTCCAAAGACAAGTATCAGCATAAGGGTATATTAGTATTTCTAATTTAATTTTCCTTCTAGCCAGGAAGAAAAGATCATGGGGAGGGAGACTATTTCAGAAAGTTCACCACTTATTAACTAGCATCCCTAGCATATGCAAGACTATAAAAGAAGTAAACAACTAAAACAGACTCAAAATTTTGAACTATTATATTACCCTTGCCAAGATCATCAGGATCCGCATGGACAACAACAGCTCTTCCAATAATTGAGTGTGGCCCAGTGAGAGGAATCTACCAAAGTATAGAACAACAGCTTTCAGAAATGAGCTTAAGTTGATCACAGGTAAGACCACTAGCATAAGAGAAGAAATCAAATCTAAGCAAAGAGGAAAAAGGAGTTGAACAAAAACCTGTTTGTCAATGATAGAGAAACTCACACAGCCTGAAGCACTCAAATAAAATTAACAGTGTCAACATTACAAGAAATATGAACACCAAGAACATATAACCGAAAAAGTTGAAACAAGACAAAGAAAAGAAAACAAATATAAAGAATTTTCAAACTGCTAGTAATGTTCTAAAAGCTTATGGTCATTGACAGAAAGAAAATATCCATACCATCATCACCAACAGTGACATTTCCTAGATCACCAGCATGGCGATTCTCATCATCTGGGGCACCATGCTCTTTGCCAACAGGATTAAAGTGGGGTCCTGCAAACAGATTAATCACAAGGTCAAACACCCCCCCCCCCCCAAAAAAAAAAAAATTCAGAAGATGAAAGATATAAAATAAGCCAACTTCCTGTCATTAATTTTCTTTTTTCCTTCCACTCAAAACAAAAAGGAAAAAAAGAATCCAACTTTCAAGCTTTTAACCTGTTGACATGCAACCATTTGTCGTGTCCCCCAGGGCATGAACATGGAAGCCATGGAATCCAGGCTTAAGACCAGAAAGGTTCCCAGTCACAGTAGTTGGACCTAAAATGGGCAGATAAGATTAGATAACTTTGACAAGAAACACAGAAACTAAAAGGTCTTATCAGAGTTGTAATTTACCATCTCCCTCTTGGGTGAAGAATACGGTTCCACTGACACCTTCACTGCTGCTAAGGACGGCAACGGCCTTCACCATTTTTCGATGTGATCTATACTACACAATGTTAGATATGCCAGAAAATAATTTTCCCTATATGAAAAACATCTTTGATAGCACATTAATGACGAAGAAAAAAGGCTCAAAAAATAATTCTGATAGGTTATATAAATTCAAAAGTTAGTTCCCATTTCACCACATCATCAATAACTTTAAACCCTTACTAATAAATGCTACAAATTAGAGATTAATTGCGCACCAAATATAAACTCGTTAAAATTGTCAAATATATATAAAACATACATCTAAAAATCTCACTAACAGTGCCCTACACTCAACCAACCACTAGAGAAATTCAAGGAGTTATCTAAAATAAAATTACAAAAGCTAAATCTTCACCAAATATGATAATTTCTCCCAACTAAAAAGGGATTATGTTCATGCACTATCTTTAAATCATATAACAGCAAACAAAATTGAAAAGAAAATCTATAATTTTAGGAAAAAAAAAAAAGAAAATTCAGCGACCTTATTCAGCACAGAATCGTCTTCAATATATACTCTTTTTTTAAATTACCATTTTTTTTTTTAACTTTCTTCAATCATAAAAAAGGATTCATAGCCATCAAAATCAAGCTTATCTTACACAATAAAAATAATGAAAAGAATCCAGCAAGCCAGCAAAATCTAGTTAAAAAAAAAAAAGAATTCTGGCGCAGATCTTAAATAAAAGCCGAAGAACAAGCAAAATCAAGCTATAGATACAGAGAAATGAATCAGATCAGAACTTTTAAAGCCCTTAAAAATTGAATGGGAATTGTAAAGTAAAAAGAAGATAACCTCAGCGCACCCCTTTACAGTTCACAGTACATAAAAGGAAAACAACAAAAGACGAGAGTGAGAAATGAGTGTTGTTTGGGAATTTAATATCGAAAACGGTAAGAATCGGCGAGGCAGACTTCTAGATTTTACGTCCACCTACCCAATTTGAGGGTATAATGGTAATTGCGCTATGAAAATAAAAAATCTTTTACTGATGATTTGTTCAACTATCAAATCAAATTCCTCCATTTGCTTTTCTATTTAACCTAAAAGTTTTATATTTTTATATTAAATTTTTTAATCTTTTGAACGGCCATTTAGTACAAAATGGTTAGTATAATTTCAATGGTTTTTTTATTTTCTTTTTCAAATAATAAATGGTTAATATTTTTAAGAAAAACTTTAAAAAAATCTTAACAATTGTTTTCAAACATCTCTATTTTTAAAATATATAAAATTTCTTCCAATAATTTCATTATTTTTTAAAAAATATTTTTATAACTTTCGAAACTTTCTCCCAATAACGTAATTATCTCCCAATGAAATTTATAGCCAGAGAAAAAAAACAATAAATAAAGACAAAAGAAGAATCTTCTTTCTGAGTCTTACATTTTCAAGAGTGCAAATATTACAAAATTTTTTGCAGTAACTCTCAATATATTACTATAGACGATGCCTCCTCAAAGAAAGGTTCTGGCCATGTAATGAATGAAAGAAAAATTTCCAGCAATAGTTACGAAACTTTTGTGTCAGAAATTTGTCTCAATATGCAGCCTGGTGGTGGAAGCAAGCTCCAATCCTTGCCTTGATGTCCTCCATAATTGGGACTCAAGGCCTAACTTCCTCAGCTCCATAAGGCCACGCTCAACTGTCACACAGCAGAAAGAACAATAGATTTTAAGCATTGTCAATTGGAATTGATCTAAAGTTAGCAGATAAGGTGTTTATTTCTTATGTTTTTGTCTAGTTTCCATGAAAACAGAAACTCAGCAAGCAAAACACGGTGAATATCATCAGCAAAGAGCAAGATGTAGGTCCTCGCTACCGGTCCCTCCAGGGGAAGTTGATAGGATTAAAAAAAAAAAAAGGGATGATTCTATTAGGGCATATTTTTATGCGAGATCTGAAAGGTTTCTGTGTTTTTTCACCAAATGAGCTTCACTAAGAGCCACCATGATGAAGGGAGAAATATTCCCACTTGTCAAAGTTTCCATAACATGCTATGCATAGGAAGAAAGGAAGATGAACAGAGAGCAAGTACCATCAACTGCATCCTGTGAAGTGGAGAGACGTGAGCTGCGGTTGATCCATGACTGTAAACGTTCTTCTGCAATGTCAGGTTCCACTCCATGGTTCATTGCCCTCCTCCAGAAATAAATTAGCCAAGACTGCACAAGCATAAGCAATAAGAAATAGCTCAATGAAGATTCTTGATGCTTGCTAGGAAAAAAAATGTCACATTCAAATTAGTTTTCACCACACCAACGATTTCATGAAATTTGTCGGCTCTTAATGCATTTCCCACAAGTTAAAAATCCACTTGATTTTGTTTTCTTTTTTCAGAACCATATAAGTAGGTATCTAGATGTATGTAACCTATATAACACATGTTTTCTTTCTTTGAACAGTAAAATTGAAACATTTCAACTTATAGATAGCAACAGATTCAAGCTGCCCAATCTGTACTAATCTTTTATCAATGCGGTTTTTCGATGCCAAACCTTTTCAAGCCTGAAAGTGGGCATGAGAAAAAAATACTGCCAGTTGCAGAACAAACTTCCCCATTGGATAAATCAACGGCCAAAATGCTCTATCACCAGTAATCTAACGCAAAGGTCTAGTCAAAACACAAAACTTGATCAAGCAGACTACTGGTAGATGTAGAACTTCAAGTGCCTCACCATGCCTTTGAAATTTCACAACCTTCAAGTCTGCCTCATGCTATATGTACAAGATCCATCAACACCAAAGTTATTCTACATTTTTAAAATATAAAAAGAGACTTGTTTTCTCACAATGTTATTACTTTCCCTAAATCATAAGAGTGTGAAGTACTTTATCCAAGACCATACTCCTAGGGAGAAGACTAGCTGAAGATTTCTTGTGACTAATCGCTTTTAAAATGCTTGCAATGAAGATAAACTTGAACATAAGAGCCAAGAGAAAAAAATAATTAGCTTCGAGCCTTAACAACATTATAATTTTTCTTAGCAAAAGAAGTTAGTATAAAGGAAACATCATACCTGCTTAAAACGAACATCTTCAGACTCCTCTTGGCTCAATTCTGAAAGAAAATTTCCTTTATTTCAGTGCTTTTGTTTTTGCTTGGTTTAGGAATAGTTATTAGATCCAAAACCCAATTACCATAAACGGGAGTAAACAGAATACAGGAATAGATGCATAACAAACACTTCCATTCACTTAAGCAAGCACATTACTGAGCTTAAGACGAAAAAAGGTTTATATTAATCAGTACTAGGAATTGAGATTAACTTACCAAATGCCTCAAATTGACCCTCAGTTGGTAGTTTCACCTCATCTGCAAACATGATAACAGTAAAAAGGAAAAAATTGTTAAGCAACCGAACATCTTCTGCATTTTAAAGCATGCCACTCATGCACAACTTTGCATTGACAATGAAATATCAATTCTAAAGATGTTATTACATGCCAATAGAATGGCAGATTCTCCCTTTATTAATAGATGTCATGTTGTTCGAAAAGGAAAGAAAAATAATACCAGTTTTTAGCAAATTCTGGCGTCGATTTTTAGCCATTGCAAATGCAACTGCATCCTCTACCTTCAGAAAAGATAAATTATTTAAAAGAACCACCAAATACAGGGGAAAATATTCTTTAAGACTGCAAGCAAACTGACCATGTCATGTGATATTATCATTAAATTGATAAAAAATAATAATAAGAAAGCGCATAAGAAGGAAGATAGCATGTGCTATTACATCATAACTCTATGATAATGATGATAAGTGAGAAGAAAGATGATATCACAACTGCAAACACAAGGATACGGCAGAAACCTTAAATAAAGCCAGTTCCCTTAGACCTTTCTCAACTAAAAGCATGCTTTCAACATTTCTCTCTCCAGATAGTGCACCAAAGTCTTGCAGGACCTTTTCTCTTTCTTCTAAATCATTGTTCGCTGTTCAATATGGAGATAAGACAACAAAGGATTAAGCAAAACTGAGACATTTAGTTTTCTCTCCACTAGAGAGAGAGAGAGAGAGAGAATTTGAGACTCTAAGAAGCATAAAAACAAATGGAAAAGATCATCGAAATATTCATTTTCCAATCCTATCAAAGGTCAGATGGAATATATGGGGAAGTGGATGAATTAAAGCATGCATATCAAATGAAATCTTACATGAAGATTCCTCCTCTTTGGCTCTTTGCCCAGCAGCTAATACTATTTCAACGGGAAGAGGAGCAAATGATGACCAATATTCATGTTTTGCCCCAGCTATCTCTGCCTGAATACCTGCAAAAGGTCATGTCCTTGAGAAATCTAAGCAGCTTCATACAAAATGTACAAAGACAGAATTATGGGTTTGCACATTAAAGAAACTGACTGCAGTTGCAACTTTAATTACTCTCAGGATCACCTAACCATTTATATTGGAACGCAGTGCTTTAACTTTTGGTGATTATAGAGGCAACTGTTTATCCAATACAGCAGCATCAACTCAAAAACAATCAGGAATTTCACGTATTTAAATATCAACACTTTACCATGTTCCACACATAAAATCCAATAACGAGCAAGCCAGCATCTCTTTAAAACAACCTCTTCCTAAGATGAAAACTGCAGATTACGTAACTATGACATTAAGGAGTAAACTGACAAAATGATTTCTGCAAGATTAGAAATAAAGTCAACCATCTCTTCCTCAGTCAGCATCATCCTTTGAGTTACTGTTTGCAGAGATTTCATTTCACACTCCGCTTCATGGAGCTTATCTAAGGCAGATGTTGCTTCATCTCTGGCGATCTAGCTCACAATTTAAGAACAGAGAAAATTAAGTTAAGCAAGAACATTTCCCCCTTTTTAAGAATGGTAACATTCAAAAGAAAAAGCCAGAGCATACAACATAAAATTTCAAAATACCTCAGCCTCTGTCCGAAGAGAAGCAATCTGTTCGGGTATACCACCATGAGTTTGCGTTGCAGTTCTTAAAGCAGCCTGCAAGAAGAACAATGTCATATGCTACTCAGCTGCAGTTCATAAACCATGTCCAGACTAAAATGTAAAAGTAAAAGAATTAAAGTAGCACAATGATTTTTGCAAAAAGAAGTCAGTTATAAGCAACAAAGCAGGACTAGCTAGATCTACAAAAGCAATGAAACTATTGAAGATGTTAAGAATGAATAAAGCATGGACCTCTGGCAATCCTTCCTACAGATCTAAAGCAACACCAACTTCTGTGCTTAGTGTCTATTGACTGTTGAGTCGGCATTTATTTTTACATATCAGATTCTCATTTTAAAATTTATGCTAAAATTTCATGCACATGCCTGCTTCAGGTGTATATAATAAACCTATCTATGCATGAAAGCAGTACCATCTCACAAAGAGAGATTGCATAAAAAGATGCAGAAATAAGCATAAATAAACTCAGTAAACACACACTTACAAGACAAAAGAATGTCTTTTAAGGCTCATAGTTATCGAGTATTATGTAATTTTCCATGCATAATGAGACTGATAACACATGCAGATTAGTTTGAGACAAGAAAAGAGTGGCACTCTTTAGAAGTACAAACCTCCCTTTCCTGCAGGGCTGCCTCCTTTCTGAAGAGGAAGACAAATAGCGCATAAGAAAAAGGAAAAATAAATCACAATATAACATTAAATTCTTGTAAGCCATAAAACTTGCCTGCTTAAAAGACGTGCTTCTAAAGTTACACCTTCTCCAAGATTAGCAATCTATATTGAACATGTTATGAATCAAGTAAACAAATACATAATTTTGCTTGCTGGAGCGGTATAAAGTTCATTTACATTTCTCTTGTTTAGTTTTCTTTAAACTGAGAAAAGTTCACCTGTTTCTCAAGCTGCTGAGCTCTTGCTTCTGCTTCCTCACACCTCTCCTCTGCAAGTTGAAGCTGGGAAGGCAAATATCATGATGGAGCACCAAAAATAACAGTATATGACTATTATTAACATTTTCCGTAGGCCAAAGCACTTAGTTGGCTAACCTAATTACATCAGAGTTTTTGGGAGAAAATGGTGTTGCAAAAGTTATATCCAAATGCCAGTATTCAGATAGATTATGCCCGTTCATTTGAAGATAACTGTTGCAACAATTTAGGATATTGGCTCAGTGCTTGAAGATGATGGAGAGCCAAATTGATGTGCATGAATACAATATCATTTTCCAAATAAAACTTTTCATACAACTTTACTAGATACAACAATAGAACAAGTTACATAACAAAGAAGAAAAAAGTTGCTGGAATCACCTTTTCAATTAAACTTTCATTTTCATCCTGTAGCATATCAAGCTGCCATGAAATTCACACCACATTACTGGAAGATAAAAATAAACATTTTCCTAAGCTTCTTCATGTGTTTGATCACATAGACTGAAATTTGAAGTGTTCAGACTTGAACAAATTAATTAGGTTTTTGAAAAAGAAGATATGATGACCTATACACCTGCTTTCAAATAATTCCTTAGAACAAAAAAGAAAAAAATAAAATTGCAACTAATATATGCTAGAAGGAAACACATATTTAGCTTAACGTGACTGTACCTCATCTTGTAAAGCAGAAGTAGACTGCTGTCTTCCCCTATCTTTCAAGCTGCTCATACTCCCAAAATCTGAAGACAATCTGCTTACACTATAAATTTTAGAGCACTATAGATGAAACAAAGAAAGAACCTAAACCAGTGCAATGGGCATTTTACATGATCCCAGGATCTTGAGACCTTAACATTATTAATTGAGAAAAACGCATGATGGTGATGGGCTTAAATACTTCCAGGGGAGGGCATTATGCATTCTTGAATACTGGAAGAGCAGCAACAAAGCCTTTCTTACTGTAGAGATGAAAACATAAGGACCTGAATTACTCATATATATCTATTATCTTGTGACTATGTTATATAAGAATGTTCTTAATGTTGTTTAAAATTATGACACTCAATCGCTTCTAAATCACGAATCAGAGAAGTTGCTCCATTTGATGGCAGATTTCCTCATTCTCTTTCTAATATATCTAAAACTTCAAAGACCAAGTTAAAAGGGAAAATTCACATTATATGTATAAAACTAACAAAAAAAAATAAGGGTGACGAAAGAAAAAAGTTGGAGGGGATTACGATATGGATGATAACTTCATCCTTCAAACTGAAATCACACCAGCTTAGAGCTATAATATACCGTTTATCTCTCCGATTATCAGTTGAAGCCTCTGTTGAACTAACAGATGAGGTTGGCTTCAGTGGCATAGGCACTGTATGAGGTATCACAGGAACTGCCTTGACTCCTAAATGTTGGCGACCTGATGCTGTGGAACGAGCAGATAAAGGTTGCTCTATGGATCTGGTTAATGGAGATAACCGGCCAGCAGTTGGCTGTTCTGCAGAACTCTGCAGAGATGGTTGTCCGCCTGAAATGGAATAAGGAGACATGGGTTGCTCCACAGAGCTGATAGAGTGAGATGGTTGGCCACTTGAATAAGATGATAATGGTTGCTCCATATTGTTGACAGATAGAGAGGTTTGACTGCCTGGTGTGGAATGTGTAGATGGTGGTTGATCCTGATTGATATGAACTGACTAATAGCAAATTTAAAGTTACAAGTAAGAATTACATTCGTAAGTAATATAAGCATTAAACAAACAAAAAATTTAGATAACTGAGCATACTCAGTTAACAGACAAATTACCGAGGGAGAAGATGAACGTATTGCTTTTCCACAAGCAAGTCCAATGGTTGCTGTGCCACTCGCTGAACTATTATTATTTGCAAGGTCATCCACATCATTGTCCTCATCACCTGGTTGCTGTGCTACTTGTTGCACAGGCCTTTGAGCCATAGTTTTGGCCTGTGTTTACAAATGGAAGTCCATATAAGAATGCATTTCTCAGTAGCATAAAACTCCAGCATTAACCGTAAATCTTTTCCTTAAACTCACATCATAACTTGTCTGCTCAAGCTCATGCTTCTTCTCTCACATTAGCATGACAAGCAAGAAATTAGCTAAAACAAATTCATAATAGGAAATCACATAATTACCATAGAAGGGCGTGACTGCATTGCCCTACCACGAGCAATACCAATGCTTGCTCTGCCACTAACTAAAAGGTCATCCTCATCATCGCCCTTATCAGATGCTTTCCGTGTAGTAACTTGTGGCAGCCGCTTCTGAGTTATGTTTTTAGTCTGCAAAATTATACAGTGCAAGGCCACCGAGAACATATTTGTTGGTAGCATCAGGCTTTTGCATGTAATGTGTAAGTCACAGAAGTTACAAACTAACGATTAGACATCTATGAATTATCTTATTCAACAAATTCCTTTGCAACTTAATATTAAACTTTCTTCCCTAAACACATTTCAAGCAGCAACCCAATTATAAACAACAATATGTTCAAATCACCAAATTTGTACTGATAAGAAAATCAAATAAGTAATTTTGCACGCAAGACCCATATGGTTACCAAACAACTAGTCAACTGAATAATACACTTCTCTTTTTAATAAGTAATAATGCATTAAGGAATATTCCGAGTCCTTAAAGACTAAATCAGTCAATTACTGATTTCCAGTGCTCAAGCATGCATGAACAGGTCACTCAATTATTAGCTTATGACTTACCTTGTTCACACTCTCACGTTCCATTTCATACCGTGTTGACAAAATGTTACATTTATCAGAGACAGCTCAAGCCAAGCTTATAAAAACACAGTACTTTCATAGCTCCAAAAGTTAAAATGACAAAAAGATAAATTTAAAATTTTAAGTCTGAAACTTAAACAACTTGAGCAATTTTAGACAAAACCTATTATATGTCCAGAGAATTTAAAATTTGTTATAAATGTAGCTCAAACTAAGAATTTAACTTGTCTAATTGCATTCATTTTCTTTCCCTGAGGCTCACTAGACAAACATGTCTATCTAAATCAGATAATCATATAATTACCGCAGGAGAGCGTGACTGCATAGCCCTTCCACCTGCGAGCCCTATGCTTGAGGTACCAGTCACTAAAAGGTCATCATCATCATTGTCCTCATCAGATGGTTGTTGTGGTGCTCGCCTTTGAGCTATGTTTTTGTTCTGGGTTTTACAAGATAAGTTGCAGTAAGAACATATTTATTTGCAATGTAAAACCAGCTAGCATGCTAACATTAACAAGCTTTAGAGCAGCATAAGAGAGTTTGAAATACATTACAACGCATGGCAAATTGATAATACAGTTAATAGTGGTCAAAAAAATCTTTTATAGAGAAGTGTTATTTTAACTTGTCAAATGGAATTTATTGAACTACAAGTTTGTGCGTCTCACTTTGACACACATGCAGCTGGTATAGCTAAAACCAAATTTGTGTTAGATAATTACTGCAGGAGACTGTGACCGCATTGCCCTTCCACCAGCGAGACCTATGCTAGCTGTGCCACTGACTAAAAGTCCATCCTCATCAGCTGGTTGTTGTGTCATCACTACTGGAGCTCGCCTTTGAGGCATGTTTTTGTGCTGGATTTTACAATGCAAGTCCAAGTAAGAATAAATTGACTTGCAATGTCATAAGTCATAACTCTACCACATGCAACCATGAACAAATTTAGAGTTTAGAGCAGCATAAGAGAATTTAATACTTAATTGAGTCATGATCATAGCTAAGGAAAGTGTCTTTTAACTTGCCTAATTCAACTCACTCTTTTTTCTCTTACCTCTCACTTAACTAACATAGCATAGGTCAACCTAAACCAAATTCCTAGTATTAGATAATTCGATATAATTACCATAGGAGAGCGTGACTGCATTGCTCTTCCACCACCAAGCCCTATACTTGGCGTGCCAGTCACTAAAATGTCATCCTCATCATTGTCCTCATCAGCTAGTTGTTGTGTCATTGCCTGCGGAACTCGCCTTTGAGCCATGTTTTTGTTCTGGATTTGACAAAGTTAAACCCAGCTGGTAAGAAGTAAGAATTATTTATTTCCAATGCCAAGCTCTTGCATAGCAAAATAGTGTTGAAAATGCCCATTAAAGAGAAGTGCCTATGACAGAACTGATAATGGGGTAAGTTTAAAAAAAACATATAAAGATATTTTAATCCATTGTTTCACTCCTTAAACAGTTCATTATTCATACTGATATGAAACTTTAATCTCAAAATTAATGTAAAAATTGTCAAAACCATCATGTTTCGAACACATACTTTATCCGACACCCTACCCCTGAGATCACGTAACATTAAATTACCATAGGAGAACGAGCACGAGTTGCTCTTCCACCAGCGAGTCCAATGCCTCCCGTGCCATTAATGTTATTATAATCAAGCTGGTCATCATCATCATCATCATCACCCTCCACGCTTTGCTGGTGTGCCATAACGGCCGCCAGCCTTTGAGCCGCCGCTTTCGTTTGCGCTTTCTTCATGTTCCCCATGCTTGCGTAGCTTGATCCCGACCGTCCGTGGCGGTGTATCGGCGACGATGATGTCAGTGGTGATGCCGGCGTCCCTGGCGTCTCCGAGTCCGCCGTGGTCTGATGTCTCTCGTATGCTAACTTCCTCCTATTCATATTGACTGCAATAAACAAATTGAAAGCAAAAAGAAAAAGAAAGATAAATCAATCCATATTAAAAGAAACAAATACAAAAATATTAAGAGTTGAACTTAAAACTTACCAGGTTGATCAAAGAGAAGACTCTGTTTTTCAATAAAAGGTGAGAAAAACAAGCATTGTTCCGTGACACAAAATGGAAAAGGATGAGAAAATGGTGATTAGTTTTCCACGAAAATGTGGGAAATTGGAATAGTTTACGGGGACGCATTTGAAGTGAAAAATGGTAAACCAAAGGATCCGATAATTAAGGCAAGAAAAGAGGAAGTTTTAACGGTCCATTATTTTTTTTTTTTTTAGAACTGAAAGATTTTCTTTTACATGTCAAATACGTCCTTGTGGGGTGAATGTCTAATTTCATTATATTGAGGAATATTTTTGCAATTACCTAAAGTAGTAGGGTTATACGCTTGTATTTACTCGTTCAATAAAAACTTTTTTAATCAATAAAACAATTGAAAGTGCATTTTTTTTTTCATTTAACAACTTTATTTTTTCATATTTGATACTCCTTCTGTTTCATATTTTATGTTCTTATTTGTTTTTTGGAATTAAAAAAAGAGAGATTTAACATGAATTATTAACTTTAATTTTTTGTAAAATATACAATTCCTAGTTTTTAATACCAAAAAATAAAAAATTATGAAAAAAAAAGTTTTGGAATATAAAAAAATTAAGAATTTTAGGTTTTTAAAAAAATATATAATTTTGAAAAAATAAAAGAGATTGAAAGAGTAATGACAATACAATAGAATTCTTTTAATTCTTCTATAAAAAAAAATGAAATTCTTATAAAACCTTTTGTAGTGGTAGGAATGTTTAAGTAAAAATCATTTGTCTTAAGCTATGTTTTCCATGCACTACCATGTTAAATTCAAATGGTAACAAAACAAGAATTTTTTTACTAAATTTTTTTTATTAATGTTTTATTTGGATGACCAATAGAAAACGATTCCTACCACATCATCATTAGAAACCGGATTGCGACAATGCAAGCACTGATCACTCAGTAAACTGAACTGGAAACCTGTTCTTTTTCTTGCTTTTGAAACACCATTGGTGTTTTTTCGTACAATTGCGAGCGATTAACAGTAAGAACCAGGTCAATAATGTTGGAATTTAAAAAAACAAATAGGAATGAATAAGCAAAACTGATAGAAGAAAATATCAAAAGAAAAAAAAAAAATCTTTGACTTTAAATGCAAAACAAAATAGGAAAAACACATAGGTTAGCAAAGACATGTCACAACAGCATTTTGATGCAATATTTCTGGAAGACAGCAATAAAATGTTTTACCTGCATACAGTAATAAACTCAATTTTTATTTAAGCATAAGTGACCATTCGCTGTTCAACACCCAATTAAACACAGATGCAGAGAGAAAACACCAATTTAGAACGCCTGATACCAAATAGTCCAACAAAAAAACATTTCCTCGTTGTAACATAGCATGCTAAAATGACAAAGTTCCTTCACATTGACAGGAAGATGGCAGTCGGATTTCCAGGGGATGGAGGATTCTGCTTTAGCAAGGATGCATGAGGACCAGCTTGAACATAAGCATCAGGATCAGTGGCCGACAAGACTTCTACCTCTTCAAGACCAAGTTGTCTTTTGATCAAGTCCAAGTTCTCCTTAAGGACCTGAATCTCTCCAAAGGGCAGCTTCAAATCCAGGACTTGGGCACCAATTTTAATAGCCTCATCCTTCTTGAACCTCAAGAATGGCATACAACGTTTCTGGATCTGTTTAAAGTCTGCTGCCTGACCAACAGTGCTCTCCTGCAATGCGTTCATTATCTCCCCGTCTGATGCAAAAGTATGGGTCTTATTGTCGAACTTGCTTTGGAGAATCTGCAAACACTCTGCTTGCCATCCTTCAAATTGCTCATTCACAAAGATTAGGCCTTTTAACTTGTCCTCAGTTAGTGATGTAACAGGAGCACCTTTCTTATTAGCTTTCTTTGATCCCAAAATCTGCTTCTGGAGCAGCTTTCTCATCAACACAATGGAATCTTGCAAATACTTATTGGCACTCTTGAGTTGCAGATCTGGAGAATCTGCTGTGGGCCAGCCTGCTTTCACCACAAAGCCATCCTTCTTCAAAAGCTCTCTCCAAACAAACTCCGCATAGTGAGGGCAGATTGGAGTGATAAGCCTAGTCTGCACATCCATAAACCGCCATACGAGGTCACGGTTCATGCCCCCACTGCCACAAGAGAACCTATACTCATCCCTGGCAGCTTGAAGATCATAAAAGCCAGTCTTGAGAGCCTCCCGAAACATGTAATCCCTATAATTCTGCTCAGTCATTTTGACAGCAATGTTTATCTCATTTTCAAACACCCGATCAGCATAGGTAGATGGGGGATCTGTCCTCAAAGACGATTCTGCAGCCAGAATCTCTTCCATCCATGCAATCTCTTTTGTAAGCCGTAAGATTGCAGCATTGGCAGTCTCAAACACAAAGTTTGCATCATCTACACCATCCCCAGCATCAGCCAGAGAGAATCTTGTAGCATCAGCAGAGAATTCCTCAATTGCCTGATGCAGTGTCCTGAAATTTCCAGTAGACTTGGACATCTTCTCTGAATTAAGCATAATATGTCCATTGCACCTGAATCCACGAGGCCAGTGATCCTTGGACATGATTGCTGTGTGATTGTAGATGCAAAATGTTAAATGGTTCTGGATAAGGTCTTTTCCAGAAACTCTAAGATCAAATGGATACCAGTACTCAAACTCCTGCTTCATCTTGTTAAGAACAGAGGATGGGATATCAGAAGATTTGGGATACTGACCACCACAGAAGAGAAATTCCCAGACCTCATCAGTCATCTGGGCAGGTTTAACCAGATCGGCACTTTTTCCGTACATGTCCCCATTTTGTAAAAGATGAGCAACTGTGTAATAAGCCATGTAAATGGTTGAGTCAGATAATGACTCAACAAGGAATTCTGCATCCCAAGGAATGCGAGTCCCAAGCCCAAAGGATCGTGAGCAAGCCCATTGGTTCAGCCATCCTAAAGTATGTTCAAAGCCATGTCGTGTCTCATCAGAGTATAGATTCATGTTGGATAAGCACTCCTCAGCTACTTGTTTCCATTCCGGTTCCCCATATGTGATGTACCATTGATCTGTAAGAGCCACAACACACTCATCACCAGACCTTGACATAACCTTCTTCTCAGGCTCACTATAAATTATTGCCTGGCCTGTCTCAATCAGTTTGGTCCTTATCAGTGCCTTAGCTTCCTGGACTCTTCTTCCTGCATACTCTCCAACAGTCATGGTTCCCTCTGTAAAACCTCTCAAGTACACCAACCTCTTCGCCTCAGCAAGCTTTTCTTTCTCATTCTGACTTTTGATTTTCAGATCCACACAAACTTTTTCAGCTGCCCTGTCTCCAAATTCTGGAATGTCAATGATGGGTATAATCTCAAATGGCAATACCCATTCATCCTTCACCCCAAACTTTGCCCGAAAAGCGGGTTTTGCTTTCAAATCATGTAAGGCCATATAATCATCAGGAGCATCGCTAGGAACACTGGTCACGATCCCTGTACCTTTGTCTGTTAGAATTGTCATCATTGGAAGAGCATATATGATCTCATTAAATGAGAGAGGAGATTTTACAGGAAGACCAATCAGATCATAACCAGTCAGTTCAACCAAGCAATTAGGTTTTTCAGGGACGCGGGAGAGCTTCTGATAAGCAAGGTTGAGTGCTGCTCTCTCAGTCAGAATAAATATCTCAGTTTCATTGATTTCAAAGGCTCCGTATTTCCCATTAGGCAAAACCCAGCAGTTTGTTTGCCCATACATGGTCTCAGGCCTCAATGTTGCAGCAGCCAAAAACACTTTTTTCCCTTCCAAAACACGCATTTTAGCTGGAAAAGGTGGCACCACTTCCATTTTAATAATAGTATACTCTTGAGGCTGAACTCCTTCACCAGTTGCCCTATCATGATCAGCACATGGCTGACTATCCAATGGAGAATATATAGTATACCTCATATCTTTAACAATCTTACCCATCGATTTCAACTTCCTCATCTGCCACTTAACAAACGAATCAAAAAACGGATTCATATCTGTGGTCACAAATGACCTTCTCCAATCACAACCTAATCCAAAAGCCTTGAGGTCTTGAACAGCCAATGGCGGAAAGAACTTCAACCATTCATACGGGTTCTGAAACTTTGATATCTCACTATCTGAAAGTCCAAAACTCCTCATAATTTCCCACTGAAACATCTGTCCACTAGATTTCGATGCCGCCTTAGACTTTTTACCTTTAAACTTATCAGGCGCCACATTGGCATCTTCATTTGGGTCAGATTCTTCTGTTGGGTTAGGTTCCTCATCCACTACCTCATGAGGAAAAATGGGTGGATCACCAAATTGTTTGATTTCCCTAGCAAGTTTATCAGCTGAAGCCTTGATTGGCATACCGGTACAGTGAAAAGCAAAAGGCAATAACACATTGGCACCTCTTAATCTATGATAAGCAGCAGCAAACTCGAGTTTCGAAAGCGAAAAGGCATGGCCCAGATGTAAAAAACCATTCATATAAGGAAAAGGAAAGTTCCCAAAGAATTTTTCACCTGGTTGAGGTGGTTTTTCATTAGGTTCAGCTTTAAACACATCTTTTTCTTCCCACCAAACTCTAACCTTTGACTCGATTTCGAGGAGTTTGTCTCTCCTGGCATAGCTCTTGCCTCCCTCTGTTGCCATCTCGTGAAACCAATGGAAACTGTTCAAAACCAAAACAAAATAAAATTCATGAAAATGAAACAGAAAGAAAACCAAAAAAAAAAAAAAATGGAAGAATCTTTGGAAAGGAAAGTGCCTGAGTTTATTGAGGAAGATGGTGTTGTGCCTACGAAGAATCTTTGCTGAGTTGCAACGGATATAGAGCAAATGAGTGGAGATGAAGGAGGATAAAGAGAAAAGGGGGAGACTGCGTTGAGTTTCAGTTCCAGTTACAGGGCTAGATTCTCATTGTTTGTTTTTACAGGTTTTTAGGGTTTTAATGATTATTAATTTTAAATTAAAAAGGCCTGCCCCAACTTTTTAACAGATCAAGAAACAGACCCAATGTAGGAAATAACCCAATTTCAACAACTTTTAATCAGACTGAGAAAGAGAAGCCCAACTAGGGGGGCAACTAACTGAACTGGACCAATCCCAATCTTATGCTTAAGCCGAAACCCAAATTCGTGCCATTTTTCTATATTAAAATGCAGGAGGGGCAATTTTAAAAATGAGTAAAACTTTTTAGGTTGTAAAATTGACAAAATTTTATATAAGTATGATCAAATTGTCAAATATATTTTGTATTTGATATGTTCACACTGATTGTAATAATAATTTTCATATTTTACTTGACATGAAATAAATATAATATAAATATATAAATTATTATGTCTAGATTTAGTCTGTTGCCTAAATAAAAAAATCTAATTGTTGTATAAAGATAGTTTTCAACCTTTATGCTTATTGCTTTGGATCATCTGAAATTCTCGTAGCCATAATTAACCAAAATTCTGCCAAATGCTATGGCCCCAAAATTTGTTTCTCATCTCATTGAAATAGATAGTTGCCGACTAAGGGATCACTTTGTTGGCTTCCATTTGTTATCCTGGTCAGTCTGCACTTTTGAGCAATTTCATTCGTTCAAAACTAAGCAGGAATCTGCTATGCAAAAGTACAAATCTGGTATTACAACCAGACAAAACAAGATTACATAGGAAAAAACTAATGCACAAAGATTCTCCTTGATTCAGCTTCCAACTTTGGCCGCAGATGAATTTATAGGTTTGTTTTTGTAGTCATGGACAGACAATTAATTCTTGTCCGTCATTTTTATTTTCTTGTTTTGGTGAATACTAAATATAACTATTATTATTTGTCCTTCGGAAAAACAAGGTCATTGTACCATAATATTAAGTGTAGCCAATTGGCAAAGCTAGAAACAAATACTAAGTAATTTCAGTATCTGTTCTCAAGAAGGAAGCTGATATCCCTTGATTGCAGGACGGCGGATTCTTTGGTGGTAAGGATAGAGTTGACTCCTGAAAATTTTCCTGGGAAAATTTACTTCAGTTTATAGAAGAAAATGGCAAAGCCGGCAATGAGATTCCAATAATCATGGACAATTGGCAAAGCCGGCATGTATATGTGATGGGACTTTAGCTATGGAAACCTACTGCACATTTGATGTGAAGGTAAATCAATACTACTTTGAAAGCTAAAAATAGTAAACTGAATAAAAGAGATTTTAAAGCAAGAATATTTAACAATATATTTGATTGTTGTTTTTGTGCCAAAAGAGTTTAAAAAAAAATGTGTCAATAGGGAAAGCGAAACTGATAGCAAATCACTTTGTAATAGCAAAGCCAAGTAAGGGCTCATTTCTTGCACTTGCAGAGGAAAATTAGACAAAAATCATGTTCTTCCATCACCCCTTTTCACTGGAATAGAAAAAAATTGAAGTATTACAACTGGTTTTCGTTGATTTCAAAGGTAGTAGGCTGGCTCACAATTTACCTTGGATGAACAATGAGTAAGGTTGGTTTATAGAATTCTCTCTAATGTACATTTTTTAATTCCTTAGTGACAAAGACAATGGGGAAATTAAAGTCTTTGGATAGACATTTCAAATGCAAAATTCCAAATGGGAAGAAAACGAAGCAATAGTACTATAAAAGTTGTTTGGGACAGCAATTAGTGCATTGAATCATTTAAAGCACTTCTGTCCCTTTTTTTCAATGGTCCAAAGTCTCAACCACAAAGCATAAAGAAGAAGGCAACCGAAATGAGAAATTGTGAAGGAAAAGTTCAATGTTCCAAGTCTTCTTTCCTTCCATCTTAAAATTTGTCATCATAGCCTGCCTAACATTAATTTTTCCAGCTCCAACCTTATCCTTGCAGTCTGCAATCAATGTTTGGCCTAAACCAATACTACTTTTATGGCCAAAAGCCACTTGCCACATTCCTCTCTCCAAACTTCACCATCAGTTCCCCCAACCACCAATACCTCATCCCGGCCATCAACCGCTACCTCCGCCTTATCCAGACAGAGCACCACAATCCCCTTGTCACCCCTTCTGTCAACATTTCCACCTCATCCCCTCCTTTGCAAACTCTTACCATCAATATAATTGATCTCACCGCCCCCCTCCAACATGGGTCAATGAAACCTACGCCCTCTCCATTTCTGAAGTAGGTGCCACCGCCTATTTGACAGCTGCAACTACATGGGGTGCAATGAGGGGCCTAGAGACGTTTTCCCAGCTGGTGTGGGGTGATCCCTCAGCTGTTCCGGTAGGCTTGTACGTCTGGGATGCTCCCTTGTTTGCTCACAGGGGAGTCATGTTGGATACATCAAGGAATTATTATGGGGTGGATGACATATTGAGGACTATTGAAGCAATGAGTGCTAACAAGCTTAATGTGTTCCACTGGCATATTACTGATTCACATTCTTTTCCTCTAATGGTGCCTTCGGAGCCTGAGCTTGGTGCCAAGGGATCTTATGGACCTGACATGATATACTTTCCCTCAGATGTGGCTAGGATTGTTCAGTTTGGCTTGGAACATGGGGTCAGGGTCCTACCAGAAATCGATTCACCGGGTGAGCTTGTCATAACAGTAACTTTTTCCTTCTAAAAAAGCGTGGTATGACTGTTCATTTTTATATTAACTGATAATAATAGTTTCATGCTTTTATATATCAGTTTATAAATTGACATTTATGTAAACTTTTTGTTATATTTTATGATTTTAGAGTTGAGTGAAGTCCAATTCTACGAAAACAAAGCACTCTCTTTGCACACTGGACACAATATGAAATGAGATTATCAAAATATTTTTCGATTGCAATTGCAGGCCTTACGGGATCATGGGCAGAAGCCTACCGGAGATAGTGGCATGTGCAAACATGTTCTGGTGACCAGCTGGAAGTCAAGGGGATGACAGGCTTGCATCTGAACCAGGAACTGGGCCATCTAAACCCCTTGAACCCCAAAACCTACCAAGTTCTCAAGAACGTAATTCGTGACGTAGCCATGCTATTCCCTGAACCATTCTACCATGGAGGAGCTGATGAGATAATTCCTGGATGTTGGAAAGCTGATCCAACCATTCAAACTTTCCTTTTCGACGGTGGAACTCTTAGCCAGCTCCTGGAAACCTTTGTGAACTCCACTTTGCCTTACATTCTATCCCTTAATCGTACTGTAGTCTATTGGGAGGATGTTTTATTAGATGAAAATATCAAAGTAGACCCCTCATTTCTTCCAAGGAAACATACCATTTTACAAACATGGAACAATGGCTCAAACAACACCCAAAAAGATCGTTGAAGCGGGATATCGGGCAATTGTATCATCTTCAGAATTTTATTATCTGGATTATGGCCATGGAAATTTTCTTGGCAGTGATGGCCAATATGATCAGCAAACAACGGCTAACTCTGGAAATGGAGGGTCTTGGTGTGGACCATTTAAAACGTGGCAAACTATTTATAACTATGACATAACTTATGTTGAGTGAAGACGACGCTTGGAGAGGTGGCATTGTGGTCAGAACAAGCTGATCCTACAGTTGTGGATGCGAGGATTTGGCCAAGAACTTCAGCAATGGCAGAGACATTATGGTCAGGAAACCGGGATGAGACAGGGAAAAAGAGGTATGCTGAGGCAACTGATAGGTTGAATGAATGGAGGTATAGAATGGTAAGTAGAGGGATCAAGGCTGAGCCAATTCAGCCACTGTGGTGTGTTAAGAATCCGGGAATGTGCAACACGGTCAATCCCTTTTGATTTCATAGATGTTTAATTGTTTTAACAGAGACTTCAGAGACCAGTGAAAAAAGAAATTGATTCTGTAATTCTCTTTCATTTTCAACTTGTATTTTAATTGATTAGCAAAAGAATTGTCCTATAAATTGCATATGTGCTAAATTTCTTGTTAGTTCTAGCAATAAGTAGTAAAAAGGATAAAAACAAACATCTGTTTTTTAGGAAGAAAATCATGCAAGAGAGTGAAACCCAAAGGCAGGAACTTTTGAGAGAAATTATGCAAGTGGAAGATAGATGAGGGCATGAGTTACTTGAAAAAAAATGCATTCAAAGGGATAAATACCCATGAAATTTGAAAGGATAATAAAATTGAGACCCACACCAATGAAATGAAAGTTACAGGGGAAATAATAAAAAAAAAAACGAAAATATTAAAAAATACTGTTGAAAGAGACTAAAATCCGCCAATAGTATATTATATAAAAGAGATTAAAAAAAATTAAGAGAAATTCTTTCATTAACAATTAGTAGTATTTGATATTAATGGTCACTTCAAAAATTATGATAATTTATATACAATGATTAGATCATCATTTTTGATAAATATTTAATGATCCTATGTGATTGTGATTTTGAAGGATAATCTAATTGCCATTTGAAATGATGAAAAGCTTTTATCATTTTAATATATAAAATTAGTAATAATCAATATTACTTATTTAATATGTGAATTAAAATTTTGATTTATCTTAAAATTATAATTATTTTATATTATAAATTTTTATATTTTAAACTAATATTCATTATAAACAAATTAAAAATAGTTTGAGTATTTTTTACTTTTTGTGTTTATATATAATAAAATATCTTTTTATTATAATTTTAATAGATTAATTTATTTTTTAATTCAATTTTTTTACATAATTTATATTATAAAAATTAGTTTATTTAATAAATAAATATATTTAATAATTTAATTATAGTATAAAATAAATAAAATATTGCCATTTTTTATGAATTATTATCTTTAAATAATATTTAAATCATTAATTTGTAATTATTACAATAAAATGGTTATTTTGTATTTTTAAATAAATAATATTTTATTTTTAATAATTCAAATATAATGATTTTTATTCGTATGAATTAATTATTGTTAACAAAAAAATGATTTCAAATCACGAGTAATAAAACTTGTAGTTATTAATTTCATTTTGATATAGATCAATATGCGACAGCTATATCAAAATACAATACACTTAGAGATGATTTTTGTACTAAATTTGTTACAAGATAAAACTAATTGTTTTTGGTAGTTTTCAGTAAGTTTTAATGAATTTTGGTGGAATAATTTATTTTGATTAATACGTAATGTGAAATATATTTTATAATTTTTAATTTAGCCTTTATAGTTTAATTATTTTAATCTAATAAAAATAAAATTAATTGACAAAATAATCTTTAAAAGTTTAGTTTCTTTATTTTTTATTTTAATTTATTTTTTTATACTTTATCTTTTCAAATCAAAGTTTATAATTTTATAATTTATTTTTTCAAATTAAAATTTATTAATATTTCAATTTTTTTAAGAAAGTAATTATGCTCATTTTATAAAGTTTAACAATCATAAAGCCTTGGTTAACTTTTTTATTCTCTTTGTTTTTATCTTAATATTTACATAAAAAATATTTATTTAAATAACATATGATCGGATTAAGTGTTTGAAAATATTATGAAAAATTCATGATATTGTTTCTAATACTTTTAAACTTATTTATTTGATTTTTGAAAATATTGCATACTTAATTTGTAAATTATTAATAGTATTATAATGTACAAGTTTATGTATGTTTATAAATATATTTGTACTAAAATAAAAAAATCTAAAATAATATATCGAAATAATTGGTACCGATATATATTATTTAAAAAAAAACTGAAATGTTATCCAATATGATATTAATAACTTTAACAAAATCACCTTAATAATAAAATCATTTAGATGATTATATTTTCATGATAATATTAAAAATAACATCTAATGATACCCTTATTATAATTTTTTAAACTTCTTAGGACAAATTAATAAGATAACACAAATGTATTGAAAATAAAAAATATAATTAGAAATCAAAATATATTAATCTTTTAATTTCGTGGGTGAAATTAAAAAATTACACAAATAATACAAAAAACGAACTCAAAAATTAGATGAAAGTAAAACATTTGACACAGGATTCTGTGGGCTATGTAAGCCTTTAGATTTTTTTTTCCAGAATTCACGGTGGGCTAAAACCCAATATGATCCAAAATTCAGGTTCTTGGATCCATAGTTTAAGTAGCCTAAGAACCCAAACTTAGTCCACGAAAATCTGTTAACTTTTCATTTTCCAAACTACTTTTCAAATAATATTTTTTTAATTTCTTTTACCAGCGAGTCAGCCACCTGATTCCGTGATTCGATCAACAAACCCAAACGTTTCGAAATTACAGAACCAAATCCTGAGAATCTCAATTTCCCATCTCTGATTATTTTTTTTCTAACTTGTTTTTTCCCTATTTTCTTTATGAAATTAAACTACTAAAAGATGCAGTCTCTTGAAAGCATCACAGATTCCTCATTTCCTCAAAACCCTAACAATTCTTCTTCTTCTTCTGTTAATGGGTTGTATCGATGGCTCTTTGAATGTCATGGAATTTGGCATAACTTAGCTCTTGTTATTCCTTCTCTTCTATTTGTTCTTTTCTTAGGTTTTCAAGCCAAAAGAAGCTTCCAAAAGCTCTCTCATGGCAGGTCTTATATCATGATTTCTTATTACGGTTGCCTTGGCTTGTTAGCTCGCTCAATCTTGCTTGGTGTTCTCTTCAGGTTGAGGGTTTTCTTTTTTCTCTAAGTCGATTTTAAACATTTGGGTTGTTCTTGAATTAGCTTGTTGATTTCTTAAAGGATGAAATTAAATTGCTTTTTGTTGTTTCTAGGAAATGAATGCACTTTTTATTTTTAATTCTTCACAAGTTTGTTTAGTTTATATCCAAAATACTCTTTTTTTCTTTGCATCTATGGCATACGCAACAACTAAATGGTACCTAAATTAGTGGAATGTAATTTGGGTGTCTTGGGTTCATTAGAAATGGCTTGAAAGTTACTATACTTGATGATTTTTCGCGTTATGGTAAATTACAAATTGGATTATTGGACAGTTTTCAAGTTTTAGTTTTTAGGTTAGGCTTCTTTGATGTCGTATGTAAGAACAATGCTCAGAAGCCAATAATGATAATATATAGATCAGTGAAATGAAAATATGTATAGCAAAAGCCTTCTTTGTCGAGCTTAGATGTTCAATAGATGCGTCTAGGCACTAAGCTTTTGGTATGGCATGAGTTTGCGACTAACTCATTCATTATCATGAATGGTGTATAATATCATGATTGTTCCTTTTTCATAGTGTATGTTTCCGTTTCGTAAGCATGAGTAAATTTTTTTTTTTTTTACTTTTTTTTCCATATGAATTGTGTATTGGTTGATCCTTAACAGATACTGTTTTCTGCTTAATCTGGCTTCTTTAAAAATGAGTTGTGTTAAGCAGCTTGGCTGCTTATCCTTTTGATAGTTTGAAGAGTTAGGGTACTAAATTATATGCTTTGAGAGAACTCATATCCACTAGGATTTATGAAACATGACCTGCATTGACCCTTGAAGATTCTTATTCTAGTTGCGAGTAAGTTAACTTTTTCTACTTCATAGCTGGATGGCTAGGTTTACACTATTTACTGATTGATGCAGGCCTGGGAATGCAGTCCTGGAAAGGAAATGACATGGAATATCTTATCGTTGTTTACAACTTCTGGGATGCTGTTCCTGGAAGTTAGCTTGGTGGCATTTTTACTTCAAGGAAATTATGCTAGTGGGTTGGAGGCTTTGACTCGAACATTTGTTGTTTCGGGGCTTATTGTTGGTTTGGACTTACTTCTGAAGGTACTTCTTTTATTCTTGAATATTTTAACCTTCTTTGAAGTTCCATATCTGTTGCTGGTGAATCAGACGGTGGTGGAAAAACAAAACAGTTTCTTTCCTTACTGTACTTTACTAAATAGCAGAGTCACCGATTCCTGTGGCCTATATTTAGATTGTTGACCTACTTTAACTTCTTAAGCAATCTAGAATGCTAAGTATGATTGTTTATACGTGTTTAAGTTGTTTTATTTTCTAATATGGAAAGACACACAATGTTATTCCTTTTTGTGTTTTTCCCCTTTTGAATTCTTTATAATATTTTTGCATCAATGCTTAATATGTTGTGATATTAATATTTCAATGGTCTTTTCCCTCGTTTAGGCTATTTACCTATTTGGATTTGGTGTCCCTATGTTCACTGACAACACCGAACATACACATCAAGTGAAATGGGGCTTGTGGGTTGTTCACAGGCTAGTGCTGACTGCTATTTATGGCTTCATACTGTTTATGTACCACTCTAAGTGGAGAGAAAGGTTACCTGGTATGTTAATCTAAGTCACATACATTTGTGCAGGTTATTTAACAGTAGTTGCATAGTTGTGTCACCTGGAATCTTCTCTCTTATTCTGCAGCAAGACCTGCATTCTACAAATATGTTGCAATCATGTTCATCTTGAATGCACTAGCACTGATTACTTGTGGACTAACTGGAAATGGTGCTAGTTTTGGGTTTTGGTAAATACAAGCTTGATGCCCTTTTTTAATTGAAGAATTATGTTTGTTATTTATATTGGTATATTATGTTCTTTTCCAAGGGTTTTTTTTTAAAAGAATAGGATTGACAGGTTGTACAGTGCCACAATTGTTTGCTACCACGCCTTGTACCTTCCTCTTCTGTATATAACTTTTCTGGCAGATTTTTTCCAGGTAATCATTTATTTCGGATTCATAGCAAAAATTTTATCTTGTTATTGATTCTTTAGCACCTTATAATATGTTAGTACGGTAAAAGTATCTCCAATGCCTGCAGGAGGAAGACTTGCACTTAGAGAATGTGTACTTTCAGAGATGAAAGATGCTGGTTTCTTTGATGCTGACTGGGAGTGAGCACTGTATCAACTTTGAATTACTAGATTCCCTTTTCGTTAGGATCTGTAAATGAAATTAAATGCAATTCAGATTGTAAAATGTCTGATCAAAGGATGGTTGATCGATCCATGCATGTAGTATTTATAGATACTGCTCTGGTAATGGCGACAGTAATCCTATAGCTCGTATATTTGTAATAATCTCCTGTTTTATAAATTTAAGTTGATTGCAAATAAAACTTGTCCAATCTTCTTGTAGCAAAAAAACTAGAAGCATTGTGTACGTTCTTGTAGAATTTCTCTTTTAGTTTTTGTGTTATTGTAATAAAATTCCAATTAACAGCTTCATGTTGATGGTGTTTATGCATACTAATAGATTGGTTATCCTTCACGGTTTCCCTTTGCATTATTACCGCAGGTTTGTTGATATTTACTCTTTGCCTCAGCTTAATGGGGCTGAGGCATCAAATATCCGAAACATTAGCCGTATCTTATTCTCTTCGGGCTTCATTGTGTCGGTTTCTTTAAGAGTGTAAATGAAATATTAGTATTTATAAATTATTCGAATTTAATATAAATAAAATTTTAATTTGGATTCAATTATTATCGAGTTGTCGAGTTCGAGTTCGAGTAGCTCGACTTATCGATCGAGTTGATTTTAAGTATTTTTATATTTGATTCGAGTAGTTCACAAGTTTAATTGAATTTTATATTTTAATATATTTTAATTATTTTAATTGATAAAATATTTTAAACTCAAGTATAAATAATTAAGTTTTTATCGAATATAAGAATTGAGTTTATTTTTATATATTAATTAAGATTAATCAAATGAATTTTAATAGTTAAATTTTATTTCGAATCAAACTTAAATTAAAAAAATAAAATTCGATCGAATTTGAAACTTTAAATTTGAAATTAAAATTGATTTAAATTTAATGTATATTTATTCAAACTTTATCGATTACACTCTTAATTTTATCTATGTTAGTGAAGCTACGGACATCTTTTTCTAAGGCCTCAGTTGGATTTAACTGAAGCTTCAGTGTGTTGCGTTTTCTTCACTTTTTTCCTTCAATCTCACCGTGATTCATATTTGGATAACATCAATGATGGTGAGTTTACTAGCGTGAATCGCACTAAAACATCAGTTGAAGACAGGACTTTTGGGGTTCAATGGATAACTAATATCCCAATAAATCTTTTTTATTCACATTATTTTTTTTACATTCTTATCATGCCCTTAAATGAGTTTTTAGTTAAAAAAACCTAAAATATGATTTTTTTAACTTATTTCTCTCTCTTTCTGTTTCTGTCACCATCTTAAATTTTTAACCCTAAATGCCTCCTCCTTCGTATTATCGCCCCTTGCTACTGTCACTTGTTCCATTTCCCCTTGCTATTGTCACTTGTTCCATGTTAAGGACATTAGATAAAAATATTATTTGATATTAAAAAATTTAAAATTTTGTAATTATTTATTAATTTAAAAATATTAAATATATATATTTATTATACATAAATTTTAATTTAATGTTAATATAATATTTTAATAATAATTTTTATTTTTATTATATTTTATTTCACCATTACTATTAATTTTACATTTAAATACATATTTCACTGTTGATATTAATCTCATCATTACAATATTCAATCTCATCATTATATTAACTAATCTCACTATCATCATAAATTTAATCTTACTAAAATCAATTCACTACCTATATAAATGAACCCTAAACTAGCATGAAAAACTTTACATTATGGAGCTTGTTGGATTAATTGTGGGTTAAAATATAAAATATAAAATCATAACTTACTCATTAAAATTTTAATTAAATTAAATCAGACAACTCTCTTTATTTTTATTTTTTATTTATTTTTTTTTCTCGGTTTCAGCGTCACTCCACTTTTACACCTAAACAGCTCCCACTTCTTTATTATTTAAATCTTTCATTTCACGTTAAGTTAAAAAGGCCTTGCCCATGAATGGTCAAAACCAAAGAACGAGGCAAGACCCCACGTTCTTAACATCTTTTGCAATGGACCGACAATCGGGCATTACGCTTAAAAGTTTAAAGTTGAAATTTTGAACTTGATTTATCAGTCTAATACAAAATCAGGTATACAAAATTTATTCGATTTCCACAGCCTAAATTTCAAAAAAAAAAAAAAAAACAAAAAAGAACTTCTTGAATAAAGTAGGAATATACAAAAGTCAACTCTTTTTCCATCAAGATTTTTTCAGAGTATTAACATCAGTATATTGTTGTGTGTTTCATCAATGGAAAGATTGTATTTGTAGGCAAACAAAAAATATGTCATTTTCGATAAATAAATGATAGTGACTTACACTATCATCACGCAGTTGATGCGTCTAATAGTATAAACAAATGATAATGCTTATACCATTATGTACCAATAAAAGGAAAAAAATTAGTGTAATTTTTTAGAGTGAAATTAAATTCTATCATTTTATTAAGATTTTTTACATTTACACATTGAATTTTTAAAATTATATATTATAATTTATATCAATAAAAAAATAAAAAATATATTTTTTTAATTTCATTAAGCATATATATAATTATTAATAAAATTTTAAATTATATTTTTTTATATATTTTTTGTCATATTATGATATATATTTTAAATTCATTAGATCTAATCAAGAATATTTTTTGACCGTGTACATTTT
>NW_019168004.1:10763551-10800678 GCF_002303985.1 Durio zibethinus
CTAGTCAAACACAAAACTTGATCAAGCAGACTACTGGTAGATGTAGAACTTCAAGTGCCTCACCATGCCTTTGAAATTTCACAACCTTCAAGTCTGCCTCATGCTATATGTACAAGATCCATCAACACCAAAGTTATTCTACATTTTTAAAATATAAAAAGAGACTTGTTTTCTCACAATGTTATTACTTTCCCTAAATCATAAGAGTGTGAAGTACTTTATCCAAGACCATACTCCTAGGGAGAAGACTAGCTGAAGATTTCTTGTGACTAATCGCTTTTAAAATGCTTGCAATGAAGATAAACTTGAACATAAGAGCCAAGAGAAAAAAATAATTAGCTTCGAGCCTTAACAACATTATAATTTTTCTTAGCAAAAGAAGTTAGTATAAAGGAAACATCATACCTGCTTAAAACGAACATCTTCAGACTCCTCTTGGCTCAATTCTGAAAGAAAATTTCCTTTATTTCAGTGCTTTTGTTTTTGCTTGGTTTAGGAATAGTTATTAGATCCAAAACCCAATTACCATAAACGGGAGTAAACAGAATACAGGAATAGATGCATAACAAACACTTCCATTCACTTAAGCAAGCACATTACTGAGCTTAAGACGAAAAAAGGTTTATATTAATCAGTACTAGGAATTGAGATTAACTTACCAAATGCCTCAAATTGACCCTCAGTTGGTAGTTTCACCTCATCTGCAAACATGATAACAGTAAAAAGGAAAAAATTGTTAAGCAACCGACACATCTTCTGCATTTTAAAGCATGCCACTCATGCACAACTTTGCATTGACAATGAAATATCAATTCTAAAGATGTTATTACATGCCAATAGAATGGCAGATTCTCCCTTTATTAATAGATGTCATGTTGTTCGAAAAGGAAAGAAAAATAATACCAGTTTTTAGCAAATTCTGGCGTCGATTTTTAGCCATTGCAAATGCAACTGCATCCTCTACCTTCAGAAAAGATAAATTATTTAAAAGAACCACCAAATACAGGGGAAAATATTCTTTAAGACTGCAAGCAAACTGACCATGTCATGTGATATTATCATTAAATTGATAAAAAATAATAATAAGAAAGCGCATAAGAAGGAAGATAGCATGTGCTATTACATCCATAACTCTTGATGAATTGATGATAAGTGAGAAGAAGATAGATGATATCACAACTGCAAACACAAGGGATACGGCAGAAGAACCCTTAAATAAAGCCAGTTCCCTTAGACCGTTTCTAACTAAAAGCACTGCCTTTCAACATTTCTCTCTCCAGATACGTGCACCAAAGTCTTGCAGGACCTTTTCTCTTTCTTCTAAATCATTGTTCGCTGTTCATATGGAGATAGACAACAAAGATTAAGCAAAACTGAGGACATTTAGTTTTCTCTCCACTAGAGAGAGAGAGAGAGAGAGAATTTGAGGACTCTATAGAGCATAAAAAACCAAATGGAAAAGATCATCGAAATAGTTCATTTTCCAATCCTATCAAAAGGTCAGATGGAATATATGGAACGTGGTTGAATTAAAGCATGCCAGATCAAATGGAAATCTTACATTGAAGATTCCTCCCTCTTTGGCCTCTTTGCCCAGCAGCTAATACTATTTCAACGGAAGAGGAGCAAATGATGACCCAATATTCATGTTTTGCCCCAGCTATCTCTGCCTGAATACCTGCAAAAGGTCATGTCCTTGAGAAATCTAAGCAGCTTCATACAAAATGTACAAAAGACAGAATTATGGGTTTGCACATTAAAGAAACTGACTGCAGTTGCCAACTTTAATTACTCTCAGGATTCACCTAACCATTTTATATTGGAACGCAGTGCTTTAACTTTTATGGTGATTATTAGAGGCAACTGTTTATCCAATACAGCAGCATCAACTCAAAAACAATCAGGAATTTCACGTATTTAAATATCAACACTTTACCATGTTCCACACATAAACTCCAATAACGAGCAAGCCAGCATCTCTTTAAAACAACCTCTTCCTAAGATGAAAACTGCAGATTACGTAACTATGACATAAAGGAGTAAACTGACAAAATGATTTCTGCAAGATTAGAAATAAAGTCAACCATCTCTTCCTCAGTCAGCATCATCCTTTGAGTTACTGTTTGCAGAGATTTGATTTCACACTCCGCTTCATGGAGCTTATCTAAGGCAGATGTTGCTTCATCTCTGGCAATCTAGCTCATAATTATAGAACAGAGAAAATTAAGTTAAGCAAGAACATTTCCCCCTTTTTAAGAATGGTAAAATTCAAAAGAAAAAGCCAGAGCATACAACATAAAATTTCAAAATACCTCAGCCTCTGTCCGAAGAGAAGCAATCTGTTCGGGTATACCACCATGAGTTTGCGTTGCAGCTCTTAAAGCAGCCTGCAAGAAGAACAATGTCATATGCTACTCAGCTGCAGTTCATAAACCATGTCCAGACTAAAATGTAAAAGTAAAAGAATTAAAGTAGCACAATGATTTTTGCAAAAAGAAGTCAGTTATAAGCAACAAAGCAGGACTAGATAGATCTACAAAAGCAATGAAACTATTGAAGATGTTAAGAATGAATAAAGCATGACCTCTGGCAATCCTTCCTACAGATCTAAAGCAAACACCAACTTCTGTGCTTAGTGTCTATTGACTGTTGAGTCGGCATTTATTTTTACATATCAGATTCTCATTTTAAAATTTATGCTAAAAATTTCATGCACATGCCTGCTTCAGGTGTATATAATAAACCTATCTATGCATGAAAGCAGTACCATCTCACAAAGAGAGATGCATAAAAAGATGCAGAAATAAGCATAAATAAACTCAGTAAACACACACTTACAAGACAAAAGAATGTCTTTTAAGGCTCATAGTTATCGAGTATTATGTAATTTTCCATGCATAATGAGACTGATAACACATGCAGATTAGTTTGAGACAAGAAAAGAGTGGCACTCTTTAGAAGTACAAACCTCCCTTTCCTGCAGGGCTGCCTCCTTTCTGAAGAGGAAGACAAATAGCGCATAAGAAAAAGGAAAAATAAATCACAATATAACATTAAATTCTTGTAAGCCATAAACTTGCCTGCTTAAAAGACGTGCTTCTAAAGTTACACCTTCTCCAAGATTAGCAATCTATATTGAACATGTTATGAATCAAGTAAACAAATACATAATTTTGCTTGCTGGAGCGGTATAAAGTTCATTTACATTTCTCTTGTTTAGTTTTCTTTAAACTGAGAAAAGTTCACCTGTTTCTCAAGCTGCTGAGCTCTTGCTTCTGCTTCCTCACACCTCTCCTCTGCAAGTTGAAGCTGGGAAGGCAAATATCATGGGCAAAAATAACAGTATAAGACTATTATTAACATTTTCCGTAGGCCAAAGCACTTAGTTGGCTAACCTAATTACATCAGAGTTTTTGGGAGAAAATGGTGTTGCAAAAGTTATATCCAAATGCCAGTATTCAGATAGATTATGCCCGTTCATTTGAAGATAACTGTTGCAACAATTTAGGATATTGGCTCAGTGCTTGAAGATGATGGAGAGCCAAATTGATGTGCATGAATACAATATCATTTTTCCAAATAAAACTTTTCATACAACTTTACTAGATACAACAATAGAACAAGTTACATAACAAAGAAGAAAAAAGTTGCTGGAATCACCTTTTCAATTAAACTTTCATTTTCATCCTGTAGCATATCAAGCTGCCATGAAATTCACACCACATTACTGGAAGATAAAAATAAACATTTTCCTAAGCTTCTTCATGTGTTTGATCACATAGACTGAAAATTGAAGTGTTCAGACTTGAACAAATTAATTAGGTTTTTGAAAAAGAAGATATGATGACCTATACACCTGCTTTCAAATAATTCCTTAGAAACAAAAAAGAAAAAAATAAAATTGCAACGAATATATGCTAGAAGGAAACACATATTTAGCTTAACGTGACTGTACCTCATCTTGTAAAGCAGAAGTAGACTGCTGTCTTCCCCTATCTTTCAAACTGCTCATACTCCCAAAATCTGAAGACAATCTGCTTACACTATAAATTTTAGAGCACTATAGATGAAACAAAGAAAGAACCTAAACCAGTGCAATGGGCATTTTACATGATCCCAGGATCTTGAGACCCTAACATTATTAATTGAGAAAAACGCATGACGGTGATGGGCTTAAATATTTCCAGGGGAGGGCATTATGCATTCTTGAATACTGGAAGAGCAGCAACAAAGCCTTTCTTACTGTAGAGATGAAAACATAAGGACCTGAATTACTCATATATATCTATTATCTTGTGACTATGTTATATAAGAATGTTCTTAATGTTGTTTAAATTTATGACACTCAATCGCTTCTAAATCACGAATCAGAGAAGTTGCTCCATTTGATGGCAGATTTCCTCATTCTCTTTCTAATATATCTAAAACTTCAAAGACCAAGTTAAAAGGGAAAATTCACATTATATGTATAAAACTAACAAAAAAATATAAGGGTGACGAAAGAAAAAAATTGGAGGGGATTACGATATGGATGATAACTTCATCCTTCAAACTGAAATCACACCAGCTTAGAGCTATAATATACTGTTTATCTCTCCGATTATCAGTTGAAGCCTCTGTTGAACTAACAGATGAGGTTGGCTTCAGTGGCATAGGCACTGTATGAGGTATCACAGGAACTGCCTTGACTCCTAAATGTTGGCGACCTGATGCTGTGGAACGAGCAGATAAAGGTTGCTCTATGGATCTGGTTAATGGACATAACCGGCCAGCAGTTGGCTGTTCTGCAGAACCCTGCAGAGATGGTTGTCCGCCTGAAATGGAATAAGGAGACATGGGTTGCTCCACAGAGCTGATAGAGTGAGATGGTTGGCCACTTGAATAAGATGATAATGGTTGCTCCATATTGTTGACAGATAGAGAGGTTTGACTGCCTGGTGTGGAACGTGTAGATGGTGGTTGATCCTGATTGATATGAACTGACTAATAGCAAATTTAAAGTTACAAGTAAGAATTACATTCATAAGTAATATAAGCATTAAACAAACAAAAAATTTAGATAACTGAGCATACTCAGTTAACAGACAAATTACCGAGGGAGAAGATGAACGTATTGCTTTTCCACAAGCAAGTCCAATGGTTGCTGTGCCACTCGCTGAACTATTATTATTTGCAAGGTCATCCACATCATTGTCCTCATCACCTGGTTGCTGTGCTACTTGTTGCACAGGCCTTTGAGCCATAGTTTTGGCCTGTGTTTACGAATGGAAGTCCATATAAGAATGCATTTCTCAGTAGCATAAAACTCCAGCATTAACCGTAAATCTTTTCCTTAAACTCACATCATAACTTGTCTGCTCAAGCTCATGCTTCTTCTCTCACATTAGCATGACAAGCAAGAAATAGCTAAAACAAATTCATAATAGGAAATCACATAATTACCATAGAAGGGCGTGACTGCATTGCCCTACCACGAGCAATACCAATGCTTGCTCTGCCACTAACTAAAAGGTCATCCTCATCATCGCCCTTATCAGATGCTTTCCGTGTAGTAACTTGTGGCAGCCGCTTCTGAGTTATGTTTTTAGTCTGCAAAATTATACAGTGCTAGTCCACTGAGAACATATTTGTTGGTAGCATCAGGCTTTTGCATGTAATGTGTAAGTCACAGAAGTTACAAACTAACGATTAGACATCTATGAATTATCTTATTCAACAAATTCCTTTGCAACTTAATATTAAACTTTCTTCCCTAAACACATTTCAAGCAGCAACCCAATTATAAACAACAATATGTTCAAATCACCAAATTTGTACTGATAAGAAAATCAAATAAGTAATTTTGCACGCAAGACCCATATGGTTACCAAACAACTAGTCAGCTGAATAATACACTTCTCTTTGTAATAAGTAATAATGCATTAAGGAATATTCGGAGTCCTTAAAGACTAAATCAGTCAATTACTGATTTCCAGTGCTCAAGCATGCATGAACAGGTCACTCAATTATTAGCTTACGACTTATCTTGTTCACACTCTCACGTTCCATTTCATACAGTGTTGACAAAATGTTACATTTATCAGAGACAGCTCAAGCCAAGCTTATAAAAACACAGTACTTTCATAGCTCCAAAAGTTAAAATGACAAAAAGATAAATTTAAAATTTTAAGTCTGAAACTTAAACAACTTGAGCAATTTTAGATAAAACCTATTATATGTCCAGAGAATTTAAAATTTGTTATAAATGTAGCTCAAACTAAGAATTTAACTTGTCTAATTGCATTCATTTTCTTTCCCTGAGGCTCACTAGACAAACATGTCTATCTAAATCAGATAGTCATATAATTACCGCAGGAGAGCATGACTGCATAGCCCTTCCACCTGCGAGCCCTATGCTTGAGGTACCACTCACTAAAAGGTCATCATCATCATTGTCCTCATCAGATGGTTGTTGTGGTGCTCGCCTTTGAGCTATGTTTTGTTCTGGGTTTTACAAGATAACTTGCAGTAAGAACATATTTATTTGCAATGTAAAACCAGCTAGCATGCTAACATGAACAAGCTTTAGAGCAGCATAAGAGAGTTTGAAATACATTACAATGCATGACAAATTGATAATACAGTTAATAGTGGTCAAAAAAATCTTTTATAGAGAAGTGTTATTTTAACTTGTCAAATGGAATTTATTGAACTACAACAAGTTTGTGCGTCTCACTTTGACACACATGCAGCTGGTATAGCTAAAACCAAATTTGTGTTAGATAATTACTGCAGGAGACTGTGACCGCATTGCCCTTCCACCAGCGAGACCTATGCTAGCTGTGCCACTGACTAAAAGTCCATCCTCATCAGCTGGTTGTTGTGTCATCACTACTGGAGCTCGCCTTTGAGGCATGTTTTTGTGCTGGATTTTACAATGCAAGTCCAAGTAAGAATAAATTGACTTGCAATGTCATAAGTCATAACTCTACCACATGCAACCATGAACAAATTTAGAGTTTAGAGCAGCATAAGAGAATTTAATACTTAATTGAGTCATGATCATAGCTAAGGAAAGTGTCTTTTAACTTGCCTAATTCAACTCGCTCTTTTTTCTCTTACCTCTCACTTAACTAACATAGCATAGGTCAACCTAAACCAAATTCCTAGTATTAGATAATTCGATATAATTACCATAGGAGAGCGTGACTGCATTGCTCTTCCACCACCAAGCCCTATACTTGGCGTGCCAGTCACTAAAATGTCATCCTCATCATTGTCCTCATCAGCTAGTTGTTGTGTCATTGCCTGTGGAACTCGCTTTGAGCCATGTTTTTGTTCTGGATTTTACAAAGTTAAACCCAGCTGGTAAGAAGTAAGAATTATTTATTTCCAATGCCAAGCTCTTGCATAGCAAAATAGTGTTGAAAATGCCCATTAAAGAAAAGTGCCTATGACAGAACTGATAAGGGGGTAAGTTTAAAAAAAACATATAAAGATATTTTAATCCATTGTTTCACTTCTTAAACAGTTCATTATTCATACTGATATGAAGCTTTAATCTCAAAATTAATGTAAAAATTGTCAAAACCATCATGTTTCGAACACATACTTGTATCCGACACCCTACCCCTGAGATCACGTAACATTAAATTACCATAGGAGAACGAGCACGAGTTGCTCTTCTACCAGCGAGTCCAATGCCTCCCGTGCCATTAATGTTATTATAATCAAGCTGGTCATCATCATCACCCTCCACGTTTTGCTGGTGTGCCATAACAGCCGCCAGCCTTTGCGCCGCCGCTTTCGTTTGCGCTTTCTTCATGTTCCCCACGCTTGCGTAGCTTGATCCCGACCGTCCGTGGCGGTGTATCGGCGACGATGATGTCAGTGGTGATGCCGGCGTCCCTGGCGTCTCCGAGTCCACCGTGGTCTGATGTCTCTCGTATGCTAACTTCCTCCTATTCATATTGACTGCAATAAACAAATTGAAAGCAAAAAGAAAAAGAAAGATAAATCAATCCATATTAAAAGAAACAAATACAAAAAACTTAAGAGTTGAACTTAAAACTTACCAGGTTGATCAAAGAGAAGACTCTGTTTTTCAGTAAAAGGTAAGAAAAACAAGCATTGTTCCGTGACACAAAATGGAAAAGAATGAGAAAATGGTGATTAGTTTTCCACGAAAATGTGGGAAATTGGAATAGTTTACGGGGACGCATTTGAAGTGAAAAATGGTAAACCAAAGGATCCGATAATTAAGGCAAGAAAAGAGGAAGTTTTAACGGTCCATTATTTTTTCTTTTTCTAGAACTGAAAGATTTTCTTTTACATGTCAAATACGTCCCTGTGGGGTGAATGTCTAATTTCATTATATTGAGGAATATTTTTGCAATTACCTAAAGTAGTAGTGTTATACGCTTGTACTGACTCGTTCAATAAACACTTTTTTAAACAATATAACAATTGAAAGTGCATTGTTTTTCATTTAACAACTTTTTTTTTCATATTTGATACTCCTTCTGTTTCATATTTTATGTTCTTATTTGTTTTTTGGAATTAAAAAAAAAAGAGAGATTTAACATGCATTATTAACTTTAATTTTTTGTAAAATATATAATTCCTAGTTTTTAATATCAAAAAATAAAAAATTATGAAAAAAAAAGTTTGGAATATAAAAAAATTAAGAATTTTAGGTTTTTAAAAAAATATATAATTTTGAAAAAAAAATGAGATTGAAAGAGTAATGACAATACAATAGAATTCTTTTAATTCTTCTATAAAAAAAATGAAATTCTTATAAAACCTTTTGTAGTGGTAGAAATGTTTAAGTAAAAATCATTTGTCTTAGGCTATGTTTTCCATGCACTACCATGTTAAATTCAAATGGTAACAAAACAAGAATTTTTTTACTAAATTTTTTTTATTAATGTTTTATTTGGATGACCAATAGAAAACGATTCCTACCACATCATCATTAGAAACCGGATTGCGACAATGCAAGCACTGATCACTCAGTAATCTGAACTGGAAACCTGTTCTTTTTCTTGCTTTTGAAACACCATTGGTGTTTTTTCGTACAATTGCGAGCGATTAACAGTAAGAACCAGGTCAATAATGTTGGAATTTAAAAAAACAAATAGGAATGAATAAGCAAAACTGATAGAAGAAAATATCAAAAGAAAAAAAAAAAATCTTTGACTTTAAATGCAAAACAAAATAGGAAAAACACATAGGTTAGCAAAGACATGTCACAACAGCATTTTGATGCAATATTTCTGGAAGACAGCAATAAAATGTTTTACCTGCATACAGTAATAAACTCAATTTTTATTTAAGCATAAGTGACCATTCGCTATTCAACACCCAATTAAACACAGATGCAGAGAGAAAACACCAATTTAGAACGCCTGATACCAAATAGTCCAACAAAAAAACATTTCCTCGATGTAACATAGCATGCTAAAATGACAAAGTTCCTTCACCTTGACAGGAAGATGGCAGTCGGATTTCCAGGGGATGGAGGATTCTGCTTTAGCAGGGATGCATGAGGACCAGCTTGAACATAAGCATCAGGATCAGTGGCCGACAAGACTTCTACCTCTTCAAGACCAAGTTGTCTTTTGATCAAGTCCAAGTTCTCCTTAAGGACCTGAATCTCTCCAAAGGGCAGCTTCAAATCCAGGACTTGGGCACCAATTTTAATAGCCTCATCCTTCTTGAACGTCAAGAATGGCATACAACGTTTCTGGATCTGTTTAAAGTCTGCTGCCTGACCAACAGTGCTCTCCTGCAATGCGTTCATTATCTCCCCGTCTGATGCAAAAGTATGGGTCTTATTGTCGAACTTGCTTTGGAGAATCTGCAAACACTCTGCTTGCCATCCTTCAAATTGCTCATTCACAAAGATTAGGCCTTTTAACTTGTCCTCAGTTAGCGATGTAACAGGAGCACCTTTCTTATTAGCTTTCTTTGATCCCAAAATCTGCTTCTGGAGCAGCTTTCTCATCAACACAATGGAATCTTGCAAATACTTATCGGCACTCTTGAGTTGCAGATCTGGAGAATCTGCTGTGGGCCAGCCTGCTTTCACCACAAAGCCATCCTTCTTCAAAAGCTCTCTCCAAACAAACTCCGCATAGTGAGGGCAGATTGGAGTGATAAGCCTAGTCTGCACATCCATAAACCGCCATACGAGGTCACGGTTCATGCCCCCACTGCCACAAGAGAACCTATACTCATCCCTGGCAGCTTGAAGATCATAAAAGCCAGTCTTGAGAGCCTCCCGAAACATGTAATCCCTATAATTCTGCTCAGTCATTTTGACAGCAATGTTTATCTCATTTTCAAACACCCGATCAGCATAGGTAGATGGGGGATCTGTCCTCAAAGACGATTCTGCAGCCAGAATCTCTTCCATCCATGCAATCTCTTTTGTAAGCCGTAAGATTGCAGCATTGGCAGTCTCAAACACAAAGTTTGCATCATCTACACCATCCCCAGCATCAGCCAGAGAGAATCTTGTAGCATCAGCAGAGAATTCCTCAATTGCCTGATGCAGTGTCCTGAAATTTCCAGTAGACTTGGACATCTTCTCTGAATTAAGCATAATATGTCCATTGCACCTGAATCCACGAGGCCAGTGATCCTTGGACATGATTGCTGTGTGATTGTAGATGCAAAATGTTAAATGGTTCTGGATAAGGTCTTTTCCAGAAACTCTAAGATCAAATGGATACCAGTACTCAAACTCCTGCTTCATCTTGTTAAGAACAGAGGATGGGATATCAGAAGATTTGGGATACTGACCACCACAGAAGAGAAATTCCCAGACCTCATCAGTCATCTGGGCAGGTTTAACCAGATCGGCACTTTTTCCGTACATGTCCCCATTTTGTAAAAGATGAGCAACTGTGTAATAAGCCATGTAAATGGTTGAGTCAGATAATGACTCAACAAGGAATTCTGCATCCCAAGGAATGCGAGTCCCAAGCCCAAAGGATCGTGAGCAAGCCCATTGGTTCAGCCATCCTAAAGTATGTTCAAAGCCATGTCGTGTCTCATCAGAGTATAGATTCATGTTGGATAAGCACTCCTCAGCTACTTGTTTCCATTCCGGTTCCCCATATGTGATGTACCATTGATCTGTAAGAGCCACAACACACTCATCACCAGACCTTGACATAACCTTCTTCTCAGGCTCACTATAAATTATTGCCTGGCCTGTCTCAATCAGTTTGGTCCTTATCAGTGCCTTAGCTTCCTGGACTCTTCTTCCTGCATACTCTCCAACAGTCATGGTTCCCTCTGTAAAACCTCTCAAGTACACCAACCTCTTCGCCTCAGCAAGCTTTTCTTTCTCATTCTGACTTTTGATTTTCAGATCCACACAAACTTTTTCAGCTGCCCTGTCTCCAAATTCTGGAATGTCAATGATGGGTATAATCTCAAATGGCAATACCCATTCATCCTTCACCCCAAACTTTGCCCGAAAAGCGGGTTTTGCTTTCAAATCATGTAAGGCCATATAATCATCAGGAGCATCGCTAGGAACACTGGTCACGATCCCTGTACCTTTGTCTGTTAGAATTGTCATCATTGGAAGAGCATATATGATCTCATTAAATGAGAGAGGAGATTTTACAGGAAGACCAATCAGATCATAACCAGTCAGTTCAACCAAGCAATTAGGTTTTTCAGGGACGCGGGAGAGCTTCTGATAAGCAAGGTTGAGTGCTGCTCTCTCAGTCAGAATAAATATCTCAGTTTCATTGATTTCAAAGGCTCCGTATTTCCCATTAGGCAAAACCCAGCAGTTTGTTTGCCCATACATGGTCTCAGGCCTCAATGTTGCAGCAGCCAAAAACACTTTTTTCCCTTCCAAAACACGCATTTTAGCTGGAAAAGGTGGCACCACTTCCATTTTAATAATAGTATACTCTTGAGGCTGAACTCCTTCACCAGTTGCCCTATCATGATCAGCACATGGCTGACTATCCAATGGAGAATATATAGTATACCTCATATCTTTAACAATCTTACCCATCGATTTCAACTTCCTCATCTGCCACTTAACAAACGAATCAAAAAACGGATTCATATCTGTGGTCACAAATGACCTTCTCCAATCACAACCTAATCCAAAAGCCTTGAGGTCTTGAACAGCCAATGGCGGAAAGAACTTCAACCATTCATACGGGTTCTGAAACTTTGATATCTCACTATCTGAAAGTCCAAAACTCCTCATAATTTCCCACTGAAACATCTGTCCACTAGATTTCGATGCCGCCTTAGACTTTTTACCTTTAAACTTATCAGGCGCCACATTGGCATCTTCATTTGGGTCAGATTCTTCTGTTGGGTTAGGTTCCTCATCCACTACCTCATGAGGAAAAATGGGTGGATCACCAAATTGTTTGATTTCCCTAGCAAGTTTATCAGCTGAAGCCTTGATTGGCATACCGGTACAGTGAAAAGCAAAAGGCAATAACACATTGGCACCTCTTAATCTATGATAAGCAGCAGCAAACTCGAGTTTCGAAAGCGAAAAGGCATGGCCCAGATGTAAAAAACCATTCATATAAGGAAAAGGAAAGTTCCCAAAGAATTTTTCACCTGGTTGAGGTGGTTTTTCATTAGGTTCAGCTTTAAACACATCTTTTTCTTCCCACCAAACTCTAACCTTTGACTCGATTTCGAGGAGTTTGTCTCTCCTGGCATAGCTCTTGCCTCCCTCTGTTGCCATCTCGTGAAACCAATGGAAACTGTTCAAAACCAAAACAAAATAAAATTCATGAAAATGAAACAGAAAGAAAACCAAAAAAAAAAAAAAATGGAAGAATCTTTGGAAAGGAAAGTGCCTGAGTTTATTGAGGAAGATGGTGTTGTGCCTACGAAGAATCTTTGCTGAGTTGCAACGGATATAGAGCAAATGAGTGGAGATGAAGGAGGATAAAGAGAAAAGGGGGAGACTGCGTTGAGTTTCAGTTCCAGTTACAGGGCTAGATTCTCATTGTTTGTTTTTACAGGTTTTTAGGGTTTTAATGATTATTAATTTTAAATTAAAAAGGCCTGCCCCAACTTTTTAACAGATCAAGAAACAGACCCAATGTAGGAAATAACCCAATTTCAACAACTTTTAATCAGACTGAGAAAGAGAAGCCCAACTAGGGGGGCAACTAACTGAACTGGACCAATCCCAATCTTATGCTTAAGCCGAAACCAAATTCGTGCCATTTTTCTATATTAAAATGCAGGAGGGGCAATTTTAAAAATGAGTAAAACTTTTTAGGTTGTAAAATTGACAAAATTTTTATATAAGTATGATCAAATTGTCAAATATATTTTGTATTTGATATGTTCACACTGATTGTAATAATAATTTTCATATTTTACTTGACATGAAATAAATATAATATAAATATATAAATTATTATGTCTAGATTTAGTCTGTTGCCTAAATAAAAAAATCTAATTGTTGTATAAAGATAGTTTTTCAACCTTTATGCTTATTGCTTTGGATCATCTGAAATTCTCGTAGCCATAATTAACCAAAATTCTGCCAAATGCTATGGCCCCAAAATTTGTTTCTCATCTCATTGAAATAGATAGTTGCCGACTAAGGGATCACTTTGTTGGCTTCCATTTGTTATCCTGGTCAGTCTGCACTTTTGAGCAATTTCATTCGTTCAAAACTAAGCAGGAATCTGCTATGCAAAAGTACAAATCTGGTATTACAACCAGACAAAACAAGATTACATAGGAAAAAACTAATGCACAAAGATTCTCCTTGATTCAGCTTCCAACTTTGGCCGCAGATGAATTTATAGGTTTGTTTTTGTAGTCATGGACAGACAATTAATTCTTGTCCGTCATTTTTATTTTCTTGTTTTGGTGAATACTAAATATAACTATTATTATTTGTCCTTCGAAAAACAAGGTCATTGTACCATAATATTAAGTGTAGCCAATTGGCAAAGCTAGAAACAAATACTAAGTAATTTCAGTATCTGTTCTCAAGAAGGAAGCTGATATCCCTTGATTGCAGGACGGCGGATTCTTTGGTGGTAAGGATAGAGTTGACTCCTGAAAATTTTCCTGGGAAAATTTACTTCAGTTTATAGAAGAAAATGGCAAAGCCGGCAATGAGATTCCAATAATCATGGACAATTGGCAAAGCCGGCATGTATATGTGATGGGGACTTTAGCTATGGAAACCTACTGCACATTTGATGTGAAGGTAAATCAATACTACTTTGAAAGCTAAAAATAGTAACTGAATAAAAGAGATTTAAAGCAAGAATATTTAACAATATATTTGATTGTTGTTTTTGTGCCAAAAGAGTTTAAAAAAAAAATGTGTCAATAGGGAAAGCGAAACTGATAGCAAATCACTTTGTAATAGCAAAGCCAAGTAAGGGCTCATTTCTTGCACTTGCAGAGGAAAATTAGACAAAAATCATGTTCTTCCATCACCCCTTTTCACTGGAATAGAAAAAAATTGAAGTATTACAACTGGTTTTCGTTGATTTCAAAGGTAGTAGGCTGGCTCACAATTTACCTTGGATGAACAATGAGTAAGGTTGGTTTATAGAATTCTCTCTAATGTACATTTTTTAATTCCTTAGTGACAAAGACAATGGGGAAATTAAAGTCTTTGGATAGACATTTCAAATGCAAAATTCCAAATGGGAAGAAAACGAAGCAATAGTACTATAAAAGTTGTTTGGGACAGCAATTAGTGCATTGAATCATTTAAAGCACTTCTGTCCCTTTTTTTCAATGGTCCAAAGTCTCAACCACAAAGCATAAAGAAGAAGGCAACCGAAATGAGAAATTGTGAAGGAAAAAGTTCAATGTTCCAAGTCTTCTTTCCTTCCATCTTAAAATTTGTCATCATAGCCTGCCTAACATTAATTTTTCCAGCTCCAACCTTATCCTTGCAGTCTGCAATCAATGTTTGGCCTAAACCGATACTACTTTTATGGCCAAAGCCACTTGCCACATTCCTCTCTCCAAACTTCACCATCAGTTCCCCCAACCACCAATACCTCATCCCGGCCATCAACCGCTACCTCCGCCTTATCCAGACAGAGCACCACAATCCCCTTGTCACCCCTTCTGTCAACATTTCCACCTCATCCCCTCCTTTGCAAACTCTTACCATCAATATAATTGATCTCACCGCCCCCCTCCAACATGGGGTCAATGAAACCTACGCCCTCTCCATTTCTGAAGTAGGTGCCACCGCCTATTTGACAGCTGCAACTACATGGGGTGCAATGAGGGGCCTAGAGACGTTTTCCCAGCTGGTGTGGGGTGATCCCTCAGCTGTTCCGGTAGGCTTGTACGTCTGGGATGCTCCCTTGTTTGCTCACAGGGGAGTCATGTTGGATACATCAAGGAATTATTATGGGGTGGATGACATATTGAGGACTATTGAAGCAATGAGTGCTAACAAGCTTAATGTGTTCCACTGGCATATTACTGATTCACATTCTTTTCCTCTAATGGTGCCTTCGGAGCCTGAGCTTGGTGCCAAGGGATCTTATGGACCTGACATGATATACTTTCCCTCAGATGTGGCTAAGATTGTTCAGTTTGGCTTGGAACATGGGGTCAGAGTCCTACCAGAAATCGATTCACCAGGTGAGCTTGTCATAACAGTAACTTTTTCCTCTAAAAAAGCGTGGTATGACTGTTCATTTTTATATTAACTGATAATAATAGTTTCATGCTTTTATATATCAGTTTATAAATTGACATATGTAAAATTTTTGTTGTATTTTATGATTTTAGAGTTGAGTGAAGTCCAATTCTACAAAACAAAGCACTCTCTTTGCACACTGCACACAACATGAAATGAGATTATCAAAATATTTTTCAATTGCAATTGCAGGCCATACGGGATCATGGGCAGAAGCCTACCCGGAGATAGTGGCGTGTGCAAACATGTTCTGGTGGCCAGCTGGAAGTCAAGGGGATGACAGGCTTGCATCTGAACCAGGAACTGGCCATCTAAACCCCTTGAACCCCAAAACCTACCAAGTTCTCAAGAACGTAATTCGTGATGTAGCCATGCTATTCCCTGAACCATTCTACCATGGAGGAGCTGATGAGATAATTCCTGGATGTTGGAAAGCTGATCCAACCATTCAAACTTTCCTTTTTGACGGTGGAACTCTTAGCCAGCTCCTGGAAACCTTTGTGAACTCCACTTTGCCTTACATTCTATCCCTTAATCGTACTGTAGTCTATTGGGAGGATGTTTTATTAGATGAAAATATCAAAATAGACCCCTCATTTCTTCCAAGGGAACATACCATTTTACAAACATGGAACAATGGCTCAAACAACACCAAAAAGATCGTTGAAGCGGGATATCGGGCAATTGTATCATCTTCAGAATTCTATTATCTGGATTGTGGCCATGGGAATTTTCTTGGCAATGATAGCCAATATGATCAGCAAACAACGGCTAACTCTGGAAATGGAGGGTCTTGGTGTGGACCATTTAAAACGTGGCAAACTATTTATAACTATGACATAACTTATGGTTTGAGTGAAGACGACGCCAAATTAGTGCTAGGTGGAGAGGTGGCATTGTGGTCAGAACAAGCTGATCCTACAGTTGTGGATGCGAGGATTTGGCCAAGAACTTCAGCAATGGCAGAGACATTATGGTCAGGAAACCGGGATGAGACAGGGAAAAAGAGGTATGCTGAGGCAACTGATAGGTTGAATGAATGGAGGTATAGAATGGTAAGTAGAGGGATCAAGGCTGAGCCAATTCAGCCACTGTGGTGTGTTAAGAATCCGGGAATGTGCAACACGGTCAATCCCTTTTGATTTCATAGATGTTTAATTGTTTTAACACAGACTTCAGAGACCAGTGAAAAAAGAAATTGATTCTGTAATTCTCTTTCATTTTCAACTTGTATTTGATGTTTCAATTGATTAGCAAAAGAATTGTCCTATAAATTGCATATGTGCTAAATTTCTTGTTAGTTCTAGCAATAAGTAGTAAAAGGATAAAAACAAACATCTGTTTTTTAGGAAGAAATCATGCAAGAGAGTGAAACCCAAAGGCAGGAACTTTTGAGAGAAATTATGCAAGTGGAAGATAGATGAGGGCATGACTTACTTGAAAAAAAAGCAATCAAAGGGATAAATACCCATGAAATTTGAAAGGATAATAAAATTGAGACCCACACCAATGAAATGACAAGTTACAGGGGAAATAATAAAAAAAAAAAACCAAAACATTAATTAAATACTGTTGAAAGAGACTAAAATCCGCTAATAGTATATTATATAAAAGAGATTAAAAAAAATTAAGAGAAATTCTTTCATTAACAATTAGTAGTGTTTGATATTAAGTGATCACTTCAAAAATTATGATAATTTATATACAATGATTAGATTATCATGTTTGATAAATACTTAATGATCCTATGTGATTGTGATTTTGAAGGATAATCTAATTCTCATTTGAAATGATGAAAAGCTTTTATCATCCTAATATATAAAATTAGTAATAATCAATATTACTTATTTAATATGTGAATTAAAATTTTGATTTTTCTTAAAATTATAATTATTTTATATTATAAATTTTTATATTTTAAACTAATATTCATTATAACAAATTAAAAAATAGTTTGAGTATTTTTTACTTTTTTATTGTTTTATATATAATAAAATATCTTTTTTTATTATAATTTTAATAGATTAATTTTATTTTTTTAATTCAATTTTTTAACATAATTTATATTATAAAAATTAGTTTATTTAATAAATAAATATATTTAATAATTTAATTATAGTATAAAATAAATAAAATATTGCCATTTTTTATGAATTATTATCTTTAAATAATATTTAAATCATTAATTTGTAATTATTACAATAAAATTGTTATTTTTGTATTTTTAAATAAATAATATTTTATTTTTAATAATTCAAATATAATGATTTTTTATTCGTATGAATTAATTATTGTTAACAAAAAAATGATTTTAAATCACGAATAATAAAACTCATAGTTATTAATTTCATTTTGATACAGATCAGTATGCGATAACTATATCAAAATACAATACACCAAGAGATGATTTTTTGTACTGAATTTGTTACAAGATAAAACTAATTGTTTTTGTTAGTTTCAATAAGTTTTAATGAATTTTGGTGGAATAGCTTATTTTGATTAGTTAGTAACTGTAAAATATATTTTATAATTTTTAACTTAACCTTTATAGATTAATTATTTTAACCTAATAAAAACAAAATTAATTGACAAAATAATCTTTAAAGGTTTAGTTTCTTTATTTTTTATTTTAATTTTTTTTATACTTTATCTTTTCAAATCAAAGTTTATAATTTTATAATTTATTTTTTCAAATTAAAATTTATTAATATTTCAATTTTTTTAAGAAAGTAATTATGCTCATTTTATAAAGTTTAACAATCATAAAGCATTGGTTAACTTTTTTATTCTCTTTGTTTTTATCTTAATATTTACATAAAAAATATTTATTTAAATAACATATGATCGGATTAAGTGTTTGAAAATATTATGAAAAATTTATAATATTGTTTCTGATACTTTTAAACTTATTTATTTGATTTTTGAAAATATTGCATATTTAGTTTGTAAATTATTAATAGTATTATAATGTACAAGTTTATGTATGTTTATAAATATATTTGTACTAAAACAAAAAATCCAAAATAATATATCGAAACAATTGGTACCGATATATATTATTTAAAAAAAATTAAAATATTATCCAATATGATATTAATAACTTTAACAAAATCACCTTAATAATAAAATCATTTAGATGATTATATTTTCATGATAATATTAAAAATAACATCTAATGATACCCTTATTATAATTTTTTAAACTTCTTAGGACAAATTAATAAGATAATACATATGTATTGAAAATAAAAAATATAATTAGAAATAAAAATATATTAATCTTTTAATTTCGTGGGTGAAATTAAAAAATTACACAAATAATACAGAAAAACGAACTCAAAAATTAAATGAAAGTAAAACATTTGACACAGGATTCTGTGGGCTATATAAGCCTTTAGATTTTTTTTTCCAGAATTCACGGTGGGCTAAAACCCAATATGATCCAAAATTCAGGTTCTTGGATCCATAGTTTAAGTAGCCTAAGAACCCAAACTTAGTCCACGAAAATCTGTTAACTTTTTCATTTTCCCAAACTACTTTTCAAACAATATTTTTTTAATTTCTTTCACCAGCAAGTCAGCCACCTGATTTCGTGATTCGATCAACAAACCCGAACCTTTCGAAATTACAAAACCAAATCCTGAGAATCTCAATTTCCCATCTCTGATTCTTTTTTTTTCTAACTTGTTTTCTTCCCTATTTTCTTTATGAAATTAAACTACTAAAAGATGCAGTCTCTTGAAAGCATCACAGATTCCTCATTTCCTCAAAACCCTAACAATTCTTCTTCTTCTTCTGTTAATGGGTTGTATGGATGGCTCTTTGAATGTCATGGAATTTGGCATAACTTAGCTCTTGTTATTCCTTCTCTTCTATTTGTTCTTTTCTTAGGTTTTCAAGCCAAAAGAAGCTTCCAAAAGCTCTCTCATGGCAGGTCTTATATCATGATTTCTTATTACGGTTGCCTTTGGCTTGTTAGCTTGCTCAATCTTGCTTGGTGTTCTCTTCAGGTTTGAGGGTTTTCTTTTTTCTCTAAGTCGATTTTAAACATTTGGGTTGTTCTTGAATTAGCTTGTTGATTTCTTAAAGGATGAAATTAAATTGCTTTTTGTTGTTTCTAGGAAATGAATGCACTTTTTATTTTTAATTCTTCACAAGTTTGTTTAGTTTATATCCAAAATACTCTTTTTTTTTCTTTGCATCTATGGCATACGCAACAACTAAATGGTACCTAAATTAGTGGAATGTAATTTGGGTGTCTTGGGTTCATTAGAAATGGCTTGAAAGTTACTATACTTGATGATTTTTCGCGTTATGGTAAATTACAAATTGGATTATTGGACAGTTTTCAAGTTTTAGTTTTTAGGTTAGGCTTCTTTGATGTCGTATGTAAGAACAATGCTCAGAAGCCAATAATGATAATATATAGATCAGTGAAATGAAAATATGTATAGCAAAAGCCTTCTTTGTCGAGCTTAGATGTTCAATAGATGCGTCTAGGCACTAAGCTTTTGGTATGGCATGAGTTTGCGACTAACTCATTCATTATCATGAATGGTGTATAATATCATGATTGTTCCTTTTTCATAGTGTATGTTTCCGTTTCGTAAGCATGAGTAAATTTTTTTTTTCTTTTACTTTTTTTTTTCCATATGAATTGTATATTGGTGATCCTTAACAGATACTGTTTTCTTCTTAATTTGGCTTCTTTGAAAATGAGTTGTGTTAAGCAGCTTGGCTGCTTATCGTTTGATAGTTTGAAGAGTTAGGGTACTAAACTATATGCTTTGAGAGAACTCATATCCGCTAGGATTTATGAAACATGACCTGCATTGACCCTTGAAGATTCTTATTCTAGTTGCGAGTAAGTTAACTTTTTCCACTTCATAGCTGGATGGCTAAGTTTACACTATTTACTGATTGATGCAGGCCTGGGAATGCAGTCCTGGAAAGGAAATGACATGGAATATCTTATCGTTGTTTACAACTTCTGGGATGCTGTTCCTGGAAGTTAGCTTGGTGGCATTTTTACTTCAAGGAAATTATGCTAGTGGGTTGGAGGCTTTGACTCGAACATTTGTTGTTTCGGGGCTTATTGTTGGTTTGGACTTACTTCTGAAGGTACTTCTTTTATTCTTGAATATTTTAACCTTCTTTGAAGTTCCATATCTGTTGCTGGTGAATCAGACGGTGGTGGAAAAACAAAACAGTTTCTTCCTTACTGTACTTTACTAAATAGCAGAGTCACCATTCCTGTGGCCTATATTTAGATTGTTGACCTACTTTAACTTCTTAAGCAATCTAGAATGCTAAGTATGATTGTTTATACGTATTTAAGTTGTTTTATTTTCTAATATGGAAAGACACACAATGTCATTCCTTTTTGTGTTTTTCCCCTTTTGAATTCTTTATAATATTTTTGCATCAATGCTTAATATGTTGTGACATTAATATTTCAATGTTCTTTTCCCTCGTTTAGGCTATTTACCTATTTGGATTTGGTGTCCCTATGTTCACTGACAACACCGAACATACACATCAAGTGAAATGGGGCTTGTGGGTTGTTCACAGGCTAGTGCTGACTGCTATTTATGGCTTCATACTGTTTATGTACCACTCTAAGTGGAGAGAAAGGTTACCTGGTATGTTCATCTAAGTCACATACATTTGTGCAGGTTATTTAACAGTAGTCGCTTAGTTGTGTCACTTGGAATCTTCTCTCTTGTTCTGCAGCAAGACCTGCATTCTACAAATATGTTGCAATCATGTTCATCTTGAATGCACTAGCACTGATTGCTTGTGGACTAACTGGAAATGGTGCTAGTTTTGGGTTTTGGTAAATACAAGCTTGATGCCCTTTTTAAATTGAAGAATTCTGTTTGTTATTTATATTAGTATATTATGTTCTTTTCCAAGGGTTTTTTTTAAAAGAATAAGATTGACAGGTTGTACAGTGCCACAATTGTTTGCTACCACGCCTTGTACCTTCCTCTTCTGTATATAACTTTTCTGGCAGATTTTTTCCAGGTAAACATTTATTTCGGATTCATTGCAAAAATTTTATCTTGTTATTGATTCTTTAGCACCTTATAATATGTTAGTACGGTAAAAGTATCTCCAATGCCTGCAGGAGGAAGACTTGCACTTAGAGAATGTGTACTATTCAGAGATGAAAGATGCTGGTTTCTTTGATGCTGACTGGGAGTGAGCACTGTATCAACTTTGAATTACTAGATTCCCTTTTCGTTAGGATCTGTAAATGAAATTAAATGCAATTCAGATTGTAAAATGTTTGATGAAAGGGATGGTTGATCGATGCATGCATGTAGTATTTATAGATACTGCTCTGGTAATGGCGACGGTAATCCTGTAGCTCGTATATTTGTAATAATCTCCTGTTTTATAAATTTAAGTTGATTGCAAATAAAACTTGTTCAATCTTCTTGTAGCAAAAAAACTAGAAGCATTGTGTACGTTCTTGTAGAATTTCTCTTTTAGTTTTTGTGTTATTGTAATAAAATTCCAATTAACAGCTTCATGTTGATGGTGTTTATGCATACTAATAGATTGGTTATCCTTCACGGTTTCCCTTTGCATTATTACCGCAGGTTTGTTGATATTTACTCTTTGCCTCAGCTTAATGGGGCTGAGGCATCAAATATCCGAAACATTAGCCGTATCTTTATTTCTCCAGGCTTCATTGTGTCGGTCTCTTTAAGAGTGTAAATGATATATTAGTATTTATAAATTATTCGAATTTAATATAAATAAAATTTTAATTTGGTTCAATTATTATCGAGTTTGAGTTCGAGTTCGAGTAGCTCGATTTATCGATCGAGTTGATCTTAAGTATTTTTATATTCGACTCGAGTAGTTCACAAGTTTAATTGAATTTTTATATTTTAATATATTTTAATTATTTTAATTGATAAAATATTTTAAACTCAAGTATAAATAATTAAGTTTTTATCGAATATAAGAATTGAGTTTATTTTTATATATTAATTAAGATTAATCAAATGAATTTTAATAGTTAAATTTTTATTTCGAATCAAACTTAAATTAAAAAAAAAAAAATTCGATCGAGTTTAAAACTTTAAATTTGAAATTAAAATTAATTTTAAATTTAATGTTATATTTATTCAAACTTTATTGATTATACTCTTAATTTTATCTATGTTAGTGAAGCTACGGGACATCTTTTTCTAAGGCCTCAGTTGGATTTAACTGAAGCTTCAGTGTGTTGCGTTTTCTACACTTTTTTCCTTCAATCTCACCGTGATTCATATTTGGATAACATCAATGATGGTGAGTTTACTAGCGTGAATCGCACTAAAACATCAGTTGAAGACAGGACTTTTGGGGTTCAATGCCAATAAATCTTTTTTATTCACATTATTTTTTTTATATTCTTATCATGCCCTTAAATGAGTTTTTATTTAAAAAAACCTAAAATATGATTTTTTTTAACTTATTTCTCTCTCTTTCTGTTTCTGTCACCATCTTAAATTTTTAACCCTAAATTGCCTCCTCCTTCGTATTATCGCCCCTTGCTACTGTCACTTGTTCCATTTCCCCTTGCTATTGTCACTTGTTCCATGTTAAGGACATTAGATAAAAATATTATTTGATATTAAAAAATTTAAAATTTTGTAATTATTTATTAATTTAAAAATATTAAAAATATATAAATTTATTATACATAAATTTTAATTTAATGTTAATGTAATGTTTTTAATGATAATTTTTTATTTTTACTATATTTTATTTCACCATTACTATTAATTTTACATTTAAAGAAGGTGATAAGCTAATGAGATACAAAACTCGATTGGTGGTAAAAGGTTTTTGTCAAAAATTTGACATTGATTTTAATGAGATCTTCTCTCCAGTTGTAAAAGATGAGTTCTATTCAAGTAGTACTAGGATTAGTAGCTAGTTTGAATCTTGAGCTTAAACAACTTGATGTCAAGACTGCATTCTTGCATAGTGACTTGCAAGAGAATATTTATATGGATTAGTAAATTTTGATAAAAAAAAGTACTTAGTTTTGTAAAATGAGAAAAAAAAATGTATACTTGAATAAGCCCTGATAGTATAAAAATTTGATTTTTATGTAGAAAGCTATAAAAAAAAGTAACGAATTTTATGAGAATGTCAAAAAAAGATGGTAATTCATATTATCTTAATATGTGATGATATGTTGATTGCGGACAAATTAATGTTATATGGTTCATAAGTGGAAAACAATTATCTAAGTCTTTAACATGAAAGATTTAAGTAACAAGGCAAATTCTTGGATGAATATTATCAGATAAAGAGCTAAAAATTTGTTGCCAAAAAAAATGTCAAATGATTTTGTATAATTCAAAACTATAACATGCTAATATTAGTAGTCCATTTTCAAAAATTTAATGTTGAGTAAAAAATCTTATCTGATGACTAAAGAAAAGTAATTAGCTATGTCTAGTATTTCTTATTCTTCTGTAGTCGATTTCTTGATGTATCTTATAGTTTGCACATGACCTAACATTGCTTATGCAGTTGGTGTAATGAGTAGATTTCTTTCTAATTTAGGGAAGGTTCACTGAGAAGTAGTGAAATGAATTTTTAGATATTTAAAGGGCACCTCAAAAATATGTTTGAGTTACGAAATTTCACAACCAATTCTAGAAGGGTTTACTAATGCTAACTTAACAGATGATCTTGATGGTAGAAAATTTACTTTAGGGTATTTGTTCACTTTTACAGAAAAAGCTATGTCTTGATATTCTAAGTTGTAAAAGTGTGTTACCTTATCAACTACAAAGGCTAAGTATATTACAATAACCGAAGCAAGTAAAGAAATGCTTTGGATGAAACTTTTTTTTCTTGGATTGAGGTTAAATAAAAAAAAGTATGTGATATTTTGTGATAGTCAGAATGCTTCAGATTTAAGTAAGAATGCTATGTACCATGCTAGATCGAAGTGCATTGATTGTTAGATGTCATTGGTTACTTTTGATAATTGAAGAACAACAGATGCTATTGAGAAAAGTCATATTTATGAGAATGTGGTAGATATGTTGACTAAGATACTTCCTAGAAAAAAGCTTGAGCTCTGCAGTAACTTGGCCAGAATAGGTTTCTTGGGTAAGGTAAGTTCCAAATGAAATTGCCATGGTAATGAATCTCCTTATATTGGGGTTAAATAAAGATATTGTTAGGAATATGTGGGATTCAACCCCATGATATTGGTCTTAACCATTCAAAGTTTTAGGCTACCCTAAGAGAGCCCTAGGTAATAAAAGAAAAAAAAAGTTGTATTTTTTGGTAAGAAACAGAGGGTTAAGTGTCAAATACAAAAATGAAAAGCCAAAAAAATAAAGAGAAAAGAGAGAAAAGAGAGTTAGTTAAACATAATCAATCTATGGTTTGATTGAGTTAAAACTTTGTCAACATGTTTGCGATTCAGAGTTTCACATTCTAAACAGTAAAAATCAGGTTTGAAGCTTTTTAGGAACAAATTTAAGGAATATTTGTTGAGTCACCGATTTGATGAGATTTCTTCAATTATCTTTCTAGTTATTGACTAGCTCTAATTTTAACTAGAAGAGAACTTTGTATATTCATTATTTAATAGTAAAGATTTTTCTAATGGTTCGTGAATTTTTTCCTTTATACTGAAGGGTTTTTCACATAAATTTTAATGTGCTTTATTTTTCTTATGTTGTTGAATGTTAATTATTGTTTTATAATATATTACTTCTGCGTTGTTGTATTTGTTGCTTTAGGTCTAACAAATAAGACGTTTCGCCTTAGTTTGGGAAAGCTTAGAGACGTCTTATATGATGCTAAAGATGTGCTTGATAAATTCAGGTGTGAAGCGCTGCAAAAAGAGTTGATCAATCGTGGAAGCACCACCACCAAATTGGTACAATTCCCTGCCCTCTCTATTCCATTTGCATTCCCTTTAAGGAGAAGTCATAAAATCAAAAGAATCAATGAAAAGCTAGATACGATTGCTAGTGATTTCAAAAAATTTAATCTTGGACTTGAAGAGAAAGTTCAGAACCGACATGTTAGTCTTAGAGATGCCCACTCTTTCGTTATACCCTCTAATGTGATGGGTCGAAATCAAGCCAAAGAAAACATCATAGATGTTTTAGTCAAGCCAACCATTTTTTAAAAAATACCCGTCATCCCTATAGTTGGAATCGGAGGTTTAAGGAAAACCACACTTGCTCAACTTGTGTACAACGATGAAACGATCACTAAGGTCTTTCCCTTAAAAATATGGGTGTACGTGTCAAATGAGTTTGATCTTGCTAGGTTGCTCTGTGATATTATTTACTCCATTACGGAGGAAAGATGTAATGGCTTACCAGTTAATGCATTGCAAACTCATTTGCGAATGCTTTTAAATGGTAAAACTTTTTTGCTTGTTTTAGATGATGTATGGAACAAAGATCATGTAAAATGGATGGAACTGAGAGATTTACTAATGACAATGGGTAACTTTCAACAAAGTAAAATTATTATGACTACACGAAGTTCAAAAGTTGCTTCGACAGTGGGTACTATTGCTCCGTACAACTTGAATGGTCTTAGCCACAAAGATTGTCTGTCTTTGTAAAACGGGCATTTCAGGAAGGGGATGAGAAAGTTTATCGAAACCTTATGAGAATTGGTGACGAAATTGTGAAAAAATTCAAAGGGGTTCCATTGGCGGTGAGAACTTTAGGGAGCTTACTCTACATGAAAACTGAGCTTCATGAATGGGAATTTATAAAAGATAATGACATATGGAAACTTAATCAAAATGAAAATGACATCCTACCTATGCTGAAATTGAGTTATAGTCATTTGCCATCTCATTTGCAAAGGTGTCTAACTTATTTGTCATTGTTTCCAAAGGACACTATTTATGATACTGATTACATCGTCCAATTCTGGATGGCCATTGGACTTATTGAAGGCCCTAAGCAAAATGAAGAGTGAGAAGATGTTGGGTTACGATATTTCAAAGAATTATGGTTGAGGTTACACATTTAAAATCCATGGCCTAATGCATGATCTCTTGTCAAATGAGTCTCAAGATGACTGCTTAACAATTTATCCTCATACAGTAAATGCTACTGAAAATACTCGACATCTGTTATTTTTGGATGATAATCCATTAGGAGCTCCACAATCATTTTCGAAGAATTTAAAAGTTGTGCGGACATTAGTAATCCTACCTTCTTCAGGAAGAAATAGGATAATTGAGGAACATTTTGTAAATGCTTCTATCTTGAATTTCGAGTTCCTTCGGCTACTTGATCTCTCCTCTTCATCTTTGGATGTATTGCCCAATTCCGTTGGCACCTGGAAGCATTTAAGATATCTTGACTTATCCAGCTGTCGAAGAATGAGGAAACTTCCTACTTCTATCCGTAAACTTCAGAGCTTGCTGACTTTACGGTTAGCTGGCGTTCCACTGATTGAAGTACCTGAATGTTTGCAAAGCTTGATTAAGTCTCAGATTTCTAGAGATAGCCACAGATTCTGTGTTTTTAAGGGATATTCAACCAGGATGTTAGAGTTCGCTTCAGTTGTTGCTCTTGTTCGACTGTGATATGATAGAATCTATATTTGATGGGACGCAACACCTCACATCACTTGGAAGATTGGATATCCAAAGCTGCTCTAGATTGATTTCACTGCCAAGAAGTCTGAAATTTCTAACCAAATTAGAGGAAATCAATATCAATGGCTGTCAAAAAATCAATTTGTCAATGGAACAAGGAGAAGAAGACCAAGACCTTCAAAACTTTAACAATATTGGAAGCAGAAGCGCTGAAGGATTTGCCACGGTTGCTTCTTCAAGGATCAGCTAGCCTTTTTAAATCCATGCTAATAAGGAGATGTCCCAACTTCAAGGTACCATCAGAATGGATGCAAAAGCTCACATCACTTAACAGGTTGGAGCTTGAAAGTTGTCCAGCATTATCCTCTGTTCCCGAAGGACTGAATCGCCTCACTGCACTTAGACAAGTAAAGATTCAAATATGTCCTGCGCTACGCCAAAATTGACAACCTGGGGTTGGTGCTGATTGGTCCAAGATTGCACACGTTCAAGAGGTTCATATTGAAGATTAGTAGATCGTCAAGCCGCGCTCAAAGTGTTTACCAATCTCTCATTCTTTTTTCTTCCTTTATGAGATTTCTTTTTTCATATTAAATTTTCCAGAATACAGAATTATAAGAAAATTGCTCTAAATGATATGTGCTAGTCAATTCATCCATCTTCCTGAAATATCTAACACTTGCATTGATTTTGAAATGATCATAGGTAAATTGGTCCGGATACTTTGGTAAAAAATAAAAGTGCAAGCAGGTGAGACGATTTCATCCAATCTATTTAGCTTGTTTGTTATCAGCAACATTTCATGAGAATCCTTCAATTTTTGCTACACTTTTTCATATACTATTACTTTTATAGGATCTGTCTGATTGAGATTTTTTGCTAATTATCTTTTTTTTTTATGCATAAAGGCAAATAAAAATATAATCATCCGTTTTAAAAGGTTACAATTAACTATAGCTAGGTGATAGAAATAGTCATAGCTTGTGGGCTTTCTATAAGATGAATGTAATTACAATATTGTCTTGTGTTTCTCTTTGTAGTTACTGTCAAATTGAGATACTTAGGTGCATGTGTCACGGATCTAAGGAAGAGTCTTGAATCTCACATCGAACATAATAGGAGGGTCACTGGGGTATAAAAGGGTTCACACCATTTTTGCCTTGTGAGGTGCCTTTTGTAAGACAAAACCGTGAGGCCAGGGGGCTAGAGCGAACAATACCTCACAAAAATATGAACCGTGATGGTCAGGCTGATTCGGGACGCCGGAAGGGTGAATGCTCGGGTTCCGAAACCGTGCGGGTTCGGAGCTTAAGTCTCGACCCGTGACAAGTGGTATCAAAGCCAGCCCTAAATCGTTCGATCCACGCCAAGCACCTCGAGGGAGGTAGACAGGGTGGCCAGCCTCCGTGACAAGGGCATCACGAGATTGGGTGCGGGAGAATGTTAATAAGGAAGAGTCATGAATCACATATCGAACATAATAGGAGGGTCACTGAGGTATAAAAGGGTTCACACCATCTCCGCCTTATGAGACGTCTTTTGTAGGACAAAACCGTGAGGTCAAGAGGGTCAGAGCCATTTGGCTTCAAATCAAACCACTGCGGGTAGCTCTTATGGTGTGGGAAAATTCAGCCAAACCCTGCAAGGCGCCGTTTGTTCAAAGCTTTTACTTTCTTTGACGATCATGTGTCTTGAACCAGACCTGTTTATCTGTTTGCCTAATACTTGCGCTTTAGCTATTTGTTTGTGTTCTATCTGTTTGTGATTGGATCCTTTGGAATGAAACCATCATCTCATAACTGTTGGGTGACTCCTTAGGGACAAAAGAACTCTTCTTGCTTGAAAAGGGAACATCAAGCATTCAACATGAAGTGCCCATTTCTTATTCAACCCAATAAGATTTCGACCTCCGTCGTGTAGTGTAAGAGTTTAGACTATCTTATCCCAATGAAATTCACCCCAAGTCATTCAAGACCTTGACCTGATATTTGAGTTTTTGGTTTAACAGTCCTGTCGTGTCAGCTGGATGTTGAGCCTTTTGTTTGGGCGTTACCTTTTTCAGGGCCTAAGCCCCCTGAAACTAAAAGCTACATTGCCCATTTCCCTATTGTAGACACCCAATTGGGTCCGGGCCCAGATCAATTGGGCCTGGCCCAAATGGGTAAGGCCCATTTCAATCCTGTATATTTTTTTCTTTTGTATTTTATGTATTCTATTATTATTATTATTATGTATATCTTTATTCATTTATTTATTTTTATTCAGATTAGATTTATATGTATATTATTTATATAGTTATATATTTATTATTATTATTATTATTATTATTTTTGTAAGATATTTTTGGATTTATCTTATTTTATTATTATTTTTTTTAAATTATCTGTTCTGATTTTTTCCTGATTATCAGATATTTTTTTACTATAATATCTTTTTATTTATCTGTTCTAATTATCTATTATTTTTTATATTTATTTGATTTTTTTTTTTTTTGGAAGGTTGAGATTGAAGCTGAAGAATCCTACTGGGAGTGGGGATTCAATCTAAAGAGTCCAATTGGATTCAAAGACTGAATCCCCGTCCAAGGAGGAGTTGGGATTGATCAGAAACTCCTGATCAACCCCTATATAAAGGACCCTTTGGAACAGTTCAAGAACACACAGAAAACAGTAAGCAAAGCTACTGATTTGAGAGAAAAGGAGGCGTATAGGAAGCTAGGAAAAGTTTAGGAGTGGTCTAGGAGTGAGAAAAAATTTCTAGAAATTTTTGGCGAAAAAATTTTCTGGAAATTTCTGGGAAATTTCCAGATTCCGGCAAAAATTCTGGCGAAGTTTGAATTTTCCGGCGATAGTTCCGGCCAAACTTGAAGTTTTCGGCAACCAGCCCAGTTTCCGGCGAAGAATCCCAGAAACCGGCGATCTTTCGGCAACTTCCGGCGAACTTCCGGCGAAATTTTCCAGATTCCGGCGAGAATTTCCAGAATCCGGCGAAATCCCACCGGTGTTCTTCAGTCTTTAGAGAGAAGGCAGAGGAAAGAAGGAAGAAGAGAGAGAGAGAGGAGGGGCGGTCTGCCGAAAAACAGAGGGTAGTGCCTTTTATACCCTCCCAAAACGACGTCGTTTTGGCTTTAAGTTAATCAGAGGATCCGCGCGTTTTGCCGAAAACCCGACCAGACCCGGGCGTCGACCCGCTTTCTGACCCGCGCGTTTCAGCCCCTCCGAGCCGAGCCGAGCCGAGCCGAGCCGCACCAAGCCGAGCCGCGATCCGAGCCGCTCCAGGTTTTTTTTTTTTTTTTTTTTTTGAATTTTTTTGAATTTTTTTTATTTGACTTTGATTTTGATCTTGATTTTTTTTTCTTTTTTCTTTAATTAATCCGACGACGGAGCCTCTACAAGTAAAAACAGTAGTTTTTCTTGCATACTCCTGAGGTGAGGGAATTTTCTCAATTTTCTGCTAAAAGTATTAGAGTCAATTGAGAATAATTTCCGATAATTAATTACTTGGCTGATTTTGATTTTTTTTTTCTTTAATTAATCCGACGACGGAGCCTCTGCAAGTGAAACAGTAGTTTTTCTTGCATACTCCTGAGGTGAGGGAATTTTCTCAATTTTCTGCTAAAAGTATTAGAGTCAATTGAGAATAATTTTCGATAATTAATTAATTGGTTGATCTTGATTTTTCTTTAAATAATCCGACGACGGAGCCTCTGCAAGTGAAACAGTAGTTTTTCTTGCATACTCTTGAGGTGAGGGAATTTTCTCAATTTTTTGCTAAAAGTATTAGAGTCAATTGAGAATAATTTTCAACAACTAACTACTTGGTAAAATTTTAAGGCTTTTGGATAACACAAATTTAAGCTGGTACCATCTTTTGATGGGCGTTGTGAGGGTGCTACAACCTTCCTCACACGTAACCGAACTCCCGAACCCTGTTCTGGTTAGTAGACCTGAACCTATTCTTTTAGGGACTCTTAAACTGAGGCGTTCCCTAAAAGGACAGATTCCTTAGGTGGCCAATCGCACCTAGATAAAAAAGATTGGTGGCGACTCCCAAAAGTCAATGTCTAGCGATAGATCCCCGGATCTAGACGTTACGACAGCTTGGCGACTCCACTGGGGACCTTGAGAGTCAGGCCAGCAAATAATTTGTGTTATCCAAAAGCCTAATAAAATTGAACCATTTTTGTATATATGTGTTATTCATTCATGTATTTACCTTGTTAATTATGTCATTCATGTGCATGTGCATAACATGAGCTCTACACCCGAGCTCTGTCCCTCTAGGAGGGAGTAAAGTACCTATTGCTTTCGTGAGGTCTAATGCCTCCGCAGTGGCTAGCGAAATACTCCCACTCAAATTGAACCTTTTCCGCTTGTAGCCTGTAATGGGTGAGGATTAGGGTGCCTTACTAGTCTGTGATGGACAAGGATGTAAGGAACAATTTGAGGACCTTTAGACTCTGACTTTAAAACCACATGTAGTGAACCTTAAGAGTGCCTAACCCTAGGATAGAGTCCTTTCTACCCAATGATAGATATACCCTGAAATTAGGACACAAAAAAGGTGTTTATCTAATCATTTTGATTGCTTAACTTTGTGTATTATTTTTTGTAATGTTATGCATCAGCATTACTTTCATTTCATTCATGAAACTAACTATGTTGTTTGTCTGATTGTATGCATCTGTATTCTTTTCATGATCATGTTTCAACACAATCATTTGCATTCATTTCATGCTAGATTTCATTCAAAAAATGTACATTTCATTTGTGTATCAAAGCATCATACATAAGGCACAGCATAACATTTCTAATCATGAGTATGGTACTCAAGGTCCGAGGATAGCTCCATCTAGCGAAAACCTTGCTCATCCATACAACACAAGATCCAGAGCAAGGCAAATGGAGGAGGAAAGTTCTCATAGATTTGAAAAGCTAGAAAAAGCTCAGGAGAAGATTGAAAGTGAACTAAGCAAGATTCTGGAAGCTCTAAATAACATGAATAAGGGGAAAGGAGTTGAAGGAAGTACAAGCCAGCAAGAAGTGGCTGACCCTTTGTACCCTCCAGGTTTTGGCCCATCTCAGGTCCAGCCTGCTCAAGAGGTCCCGCCATATCCTGGAATACCATCAGCTTTCAACCCAGGGCAGTATAATAGCTATATAAATCCTGTCTTCACTGAAAAAGTAGCAGAACCAATTCCTGACCTAGATGCCTTAAAGGAGAAGGAAAAAGAAAAGATGAAAGTGGAAGCTGAGGAGAGTTCCAAGATTAGCATGCTAGAGCAGAGGCTACGGGCTGTGGAAGGATTTAGCTTTTATGGGTCAGTAGATGCTGCTGGGCTCTGCCTAGTCCCTGATGTGGTTATTCCCTATAAGTTCAAAGTACCAAAATTTGAAAAATATGACGGTACCAAGTGCCCCAAAACCCACATCACCATGTATTGCAGGAAGATGGCAGCTCATGCTCATGATGAAAAACTTCTGATGCATGTTTTCCAGGACAGTCTTACTGGCTCTGCCGCCAGATGGTATGTTCAGTTGGATAGGACTCGTATTCGCTCTTGGAGTGATATGGCACACGACTTCATCAGTCAATATCGACACATTATCGATTTGGCCCCTGATCGTTTATCTTTGCAAAATTTGGAGAAAAAGTCAAATGAGTCTTTTAAAGAATACGTCCAGAGATGGAGGGATATTGCTTCACAGGTACAACCTCCACTGACAGAGAAAGAGACCACAGTGCTGTTTGTTAGCACTTTAAAGCCTCCCTATTATGAAAAGATGATAGGAAATGCAACAAAGAATTTTGCTGACATGGTGATCTCTGGAGAAATTATTGAAAGTGCCATAAAAAATGGCAAGTTGAAAGGAGGAGAAACCAAGAAGACATCAGAAAAGAAAGAAGCTGAAGCTCAAGCTGTGAGCTTTGATAGACAACAATTCAGGGGTTATCAACCCTATCCATCCCAAGGCTACTCTCCATACTATCCCGCTGTGAATAATGCCTCATCCTACCCATACCAGTTAGCTTCACAACCATCTCATTCATCCACTTACCGCCTTAACATTCAAGCTCCTGTAAGAACTCAAGTTCGCCCTACTAACCCAGCAAGTGGCTCGCGAGAACAACGGACTGCTCGAGAAAAACCTGTATTTGATCCAATCCCTATGACTTATACAGAGTTATATCGAGAGCTTTATAATAGCCACTTGATTGCCCCCAGCCATGTGGAACCTCTTAAACCACCCTACCCAAAGTGGTATGATCCTACAGCCCACTGCGACTATCACTATGGAATTACTGGCCATTCTACTGAAAATTGCACTGCTTTAAAGTATAAGGTGCAACGGTTGATCAATGATGGAATGGTAAGTTTTGATCAAGGAAAAGCAACAACATTCAATGTTAACACCCTAAGTGAAAGTCAAGAACAGAAAGGATCTGGAGAGTCACAATGAATTGAGGGGCAAGACGTCAATGGGGATTTCTTCACCTGATCATATAGGGGGCTAATTTTTAATGGAGATAAGGCGGGTTGAAAGTTTTTTTGTCACTTTAAGATTTCTTTTCAAGTAATGTTGGATTTCTTTTTGCAATATGACTTTACTTGTTATCATTTTAATAAAGGCAAGTCAATGCATTTCATTACATTTTTCTCTTTCATTTGACCATTATTCCATACCCTGCTACCCTTCATAACTTCACATTCCCATTCTTAAATTTCAGATGATGAATATTTAGACAATGATAACAATAATTCTGGGATTTAATTTTGAGAACTCATCCACATTAATATGAGAAGATGATTTGAACAGAAGTAAGCTATTACTGGAGGAGAAACAGATATGTCTTGAAGATGTGTAATCTTTTATACAGATTCATGAGCTTTGTTTAATAGATGATGTTCAAGAAAGGTATTCACAATTGAGATGAAAAATGGCCACCTTTCTTTTACCATTGGAAAAACCATTTATTGCTACCCCTTTGAGCCAATCATGATTTTTTTTCTTGAAGAACCCCAACCAAGGATCACCCTCTACACTGGAGGGTAATTTTTGAAAAAAAAAAAAAAAAAAAAAGAGAAAAAAAAAAAAAAACACCACAAAAGGTCTCAAAAATGAAAAAAAAAAGAGAAAAAACAAATGCCACACATGACTTGGGGCAAAGTAATGAGAATCCTTTGTGTGATGAAAGAAAAAAGTAGTGAAATGATGTGGGGGCAAAATGCCAGGCTGCATCAAATGATCCTTTGGTTTTGAACCTTTTTAATACATGTTTTGAGCCTATTATATCCATTTCTTTTATGACCCTTCCCCTTGGCCTACGTTACAACCTTGAAAAGTCCATTTGGATCAAGTGTGAATACTCAACTTGAATGATCATATGTTGAGCGAAGGTATGCTCATGAGGAAGCAATGAAATCATGGTCTAAAGTTGGACGTATGAAAGATATCAACAATGGATGAAAAAAAAATGATGAAAAAAAAAAGAAAAAAAAAGGAAAAAAAAAGAAAAAATGAAAAAAAAAAGAAGGAAAAAAAGAGAAAATAAAAAAAAGAGATTCAAATTGAAAACCTGAAAGGGTGATTTTAGTAAAAAAAAAATCAAGTCAAATGGCTCACATGAATGAAAGATCAAAGACATCTGAAGATCCCTCAAAGACTGGGGCAGAGTTCGCCAAGCTCAAGATGACTTCAACAGTAAATGGAATGAGTTTTTGAAAAAGAATCCTAGATTAATGTTGAAAATTGTCTGAATATTCATCATTTGGACATACCATTCACCTCAATGACATCCAATTTATTTCATTTCCCATTTATTTTTTACCAAAATAGATCTCCATTGATTATCTTTACCATAATTCACCTTCTGTTCTCTTATTGTTTCACCCCTAGAATGAATTGAGAAAATGCTTGATTGCATTGTATTTGTCAGGATTTGAAATGATAATGAATGAATGAATATGTGCTTAAAAGAGTCTTGCATTTATTTGAAAAGAAATCTAAGATGATGAAGAAATGGTAGAAACCTAATAGAGAATATGATGGGGCAAATCTTGAAAAGTGATGAATTGATTGATATGACTTGCAAGATATGATTGAATGATGAAGACAATCAGTAGACAAAGTCTGTTTTGGAATTGTTGAGGCTGAGACAAGGACCCAGTGATGATGGATGAAATTTGTTTTGAAATTTGCTAGTGCTGAAAAATTCATTGAATGATGGTCAAGTGATGATCGATTGATGAAGCTTATTCCAAAGTATTGAAAAACAGAACAAGAAAGAATGTGAGTGGAAGAGACAATTGAGAGCTACACTGGTTCGATCTTAGAAGAGCAGTGCAATTGGATCCTTGAGGAATCAAAGGGCTTGACACCCAAAAAAAAAAAAAGCTTGAGAAACTTGAGTACCATACATTGAACAGGAATTAATTGGCCAACATTTGCATGGCATGCATTGAAATTCATATGCATTGCACAGCATACACTACTTTCAGGAGAATATAGTGTACAAATTCAAGAAGCAAGGGTGTTCCAACATCCCACATGAAAAAGACAGATATGAAAAGACTTTGCAAGTTTGAGAAGAAACTTGTCAGGTAAGTTCCTAATCCTTGAAATAGGATGTCTTTTGGTATCAGGGTTGATTATAAAGACCTTTGGGCATAATCTCCTGAAATCCCTTCAAACACAGCTTTCAACTCCTTTGGACATGATTGTCAAGGAGCCTATTAATTTCCAAAGTTCCGTTGCCTCTGTTTAGAGGAGCAATTTATCTTTTCCAAAGTCGTGGTTGCCTCTGTTGAGAGGAGCAATTTACTTTTCAAAGTCGTGGTGCCTCTGTTGAGAGGAGCAATTTATTTTTTTCAAAGTCGTGGTGCCTCTGTTGAGAGGAGCAATTTACTTTTCAAAGTCGTGGTGCCTCTGTTGAGAGGAGCAATTTATTTTTTCAAAGTCGTGGTGCCTCTGTTGAGAGGAGCAATTTACTTTCCAAAGTCGTGGTGCCTCTGTTGAGAGGAGCAATTTACTTTTCAAAGTCGTGGGTGCCTCTGTTGAGAGGAGCAATTTAATTTCCAAAGTTCCGTTTGCCTCTGTTTAGAGGAGCAATTTACTTTTCAAAGTCGTGGTGCCTCTGTTGAGAGGAGCAATTTTAATTTCCAAAGTTTCGTTGCCTCTGTTTAGAGGAGCAATTTATTTTTCCAAAGTCGTGGTACCTCTGTTGAGAGGAGCAATTTACTTTTCAAAGTCGTGGTGCCTCTGTTGAAGAGGAGCAATTTACTTCCAAAGTCGTGGGTGCCTCTGTTGAGAGGAGCAATTTACTTTTCAAAGTCGTTGGTACCTCTGTTGAGAGGAGCAATTTACTTTCAAAAGTCGTTGAGTCTCTGTTTAGAGGAGCTTCGGCAAAAAAAAAAAAAAAACAAAAAAAAACAAAAAAAACAAAAAAAAACAAAAAAAAAAACAAAAAAAAAAATAAAAAAATCAGAAAAAATCAAAAAATAACAAAACAAAAATAAAAAAAATCAAAAATAAAATGTTTGAGTTGAGTCTGGACTTGGGTGTCTACGTCTTTGCGCAATTTCTGTTTCACAGAAAATGTGCAAAGAGGGGCAGCGTAGACACACCAATTGGGTCCGGGCCCAGATCAATTGGGCCTGGCCCAAATGGGTTAAGGCCCCATTTCAATCCTGTATATTTTTTTCTTTTGTATTTTATGTATTCATTATTATTATTATTATGCTATATCTTATTCATTTATTTATTTTTATTCAGATTAGATTTATATGTATATTATTAATATAGTTATATATTTATTATTATTATTATTATTATTA
>NW_019168004.1:10801678-10906289 GCF_002303985.1 Durio zibethinus
TGTTTAAAGTCTGCTGCCTGACCAACAGTGCTCTCCTGCAATGCGTTCATTATCTCCCCGTCTGATGCAAAAGTATGGGTCTTATTGGTCGAACTTGCCTTTTGGAGAATACCTGCCGAAACATCTCTGCTTGCCATCCTTTGCAAATTTGGCTCATATCACAAAGATATTAGGCACGTGTAAACTTGGTTCCTCAGTTAGCGAGATGTTAAATCAGGAGGCAACCCTTTCTTATCGTAGCTTTGCTTTGATTCCCAAAATCCTGCTTCTGGAGCAGCTTTCTCATCAACACAATGGAATCTTGCTAAATACTTATCGGCACTCTTGAGTTGCAGATCTGGAGGAATCTGCTGTGGGCCAGCCTGCTTTCACCACAAAGCCATCCTTCTTCAAAAGCTCTCTCCAAACAAACTCCGCATAGTGGGCAGATTGAGTGATAAGGCCTTAGTCTGCACATCCATAAACCGCCATACAAGGTCAGGTTATGCCCCCACTGCCACAAGAGAACTATACTCATGCCGCAGCACTTGAAGATCAATAAACCATCTGAGGTCCGAGAACAATGTAATCCCTATACATTCCTGCATCACTCATTTGCAGCAAGTTTCTCATTCTTCAAACACCCGATCAGCAAGGTAGATGGGGCACCTGTCCCCAAAGACATTCTGCAGCCAGTAATTCTCTTTCCCATCCATGCATTCTCTTTGTAAGCCTAAGATTGCAGGCATGGCAGTCTCAACACAAAGTTTTGCATCATCTACACCATCCCCAGCATCAGCCAGAGAGAATCTTGTAGCATCAGCAGAGAATTCCTCAATTGCCTGATGCAGTGTCCTGAAATTTCCAGTAGACTTGCGACATCTTCTCTGAATTAAGCATAATATGTCCATTGCACCTGAATCCACAAGGCCAGTGATCCTTGGACATGATTGCTGGTGATTGTAGATGCAAAATGTTAAATGGTTCTGGATAAGGTCTTTTCCAGAAACCCTAAGATCAAATGGATACCAGTACTCAAACTCCTGCTTCATCTTGTTAAGAACAGAGGATGGGATATCAGAAGATTTGGGATACTGACCACCACAGAAGAGAAATTCCCAGACCTCATCAGTCATCTGGGCAGGTTTAACCAGATCAGCACTTTTTCCGTACATGTCCCCATTTTGTAAAAGATGAGCAACTGTGTAATAAGCCATGTAAATGGTTGAGTCGGATAATGACTCAACAAGGAATTCTGCATCCCAAGGAATGCGAGTCCCAAGCCCAAAGGATCGTGAGCAAGCCCATTGGTTCAACCATCCTAAAGTATGTTCAAAGCCATGTCGTGTCTCATCAGAGTATAGATTCATGTTGGATAAGCACTCCTCAGCTAGTTGTTTCCATTCCGGTTCACCATATGTGATGTACCATTGATCTGTAAGAGCCACAACACACTCATCACCAGACCTTGACATAACCTTCTTCTCAGGCTCACTATAAATTATTGCCTGGCCCGTCTCAATCAGTTTGGTCCTTATCAGTGCCTTAGCTTCATGGACTCTTCTTCCTGCATACTCTCCAACAGTCATGGTTCCCTCTGTAAAACCTCTCAAGTACACCAACCTCTTCGCCTCAGCAAGCTTTTCTTTCTCATTCTGACTTTTGATTTTCAGATCCACACAAACTTTTTCAGCTGCCCTGTCTCCAAATTCTGGAATGTCAATGATGGGTATAATCTCAAATGGCAATACCCATTCATCCTTCACCCCAAACTTTTCCCGAAAAGCGGGTTTTGCTTTCAAATCATGTAAGGCCATATAATCATCAGGAGCATCGCTGGGAACACTGGTCACGATCCCTGTACCTTTGTCCGTTAGAATTGTCATCATTGGAAGAGCATATATGATCTCATTAAATGAGAGAGGAGATTTTACAGGAAGACCAATCAGATCATAACCAGTCAGTTCAACCAAGCAAGTAGGTTTTTCAGGGACGCGGGAGAGCTTCTGATAAGCAAGGTTGAGTGCTGCTCTCTCAGTCAGAATAAATATCTCAGTTTCATTGATTTCAAAGGCTCCGTATTTCCCATTAGGCAAAACCCAGCAGTTTGTTTGCCCATACATGGTCTCAGGCCTCAATGTTGCAGCAGCCAAAAACACTTTTTTCCCTTCCAAAACACGCATTTTAGCTGGAAAAGGTGGCACCACTTCCATTTTAATAATAGTATACTCTTGAGGCTGAACTCCTTCACCAGTTGCCCTATCATGATCAGCACATGGCTGACCATCCAATGGAGAATATATAGTATACCTCATATCTTTAACAATCTTACCCATCGATTTCAACTTCCTCATCTGCCACTTAACAAACGAATCAAAAAACGGATTCATATCTGTGGTCACAAATGACCTTCTCCAATCACAACCTAATCCAAAAGCCTTGAGGTCTTGAACAGCCAATGGCGGAAAGAACTTCAACCATTCATACGGGTTCTGAAACTTTGATATCTCACTATCTGAAAGTCCAAAACTCCTCATAATTTCCCACTGAAACATCTGTCCGCTAGATTTAGATGCCGCCTTAGACTTTTTACCTTTAAACTTATCAGGCGCCACATTGGCATCTTCATTTGGGTCAGATTCTTCTGTTGGGTTAGGTTCCTCATCTACTACCTCATGAGGAAAAATGGGTGGATCACCAAATTGTTTGATTTCCCTAGCAAGTTTATCAGCTGAAGCCTTGATTGGCATACCGGTACAGTGAAAAGCAAAAGGCAATAACACATTGGCACCTCTTAATCTATGATAAGCAGCAGCAAACTCGAGTTTCGAAAGCGAAAAGGCATGGCCCAGATGTAAGAGACCATTCATATAAGGAAAAGGAAAGTTCCCAAAGAATTTTTCACCTGGTTGAGGTGGTTTTTCATTGGGTTCAGCTTTAAACACATCTTTTTCTTCCCACCAAACTCTAACCTTTGACTCGATTTCCAGGAGTTTGTCTCTCCTGGCATAGCTCTTGCCTCCCTCTGTTGCCATCTCGTGAAACCGATGAAAACTGTTCAAAACCAAAACAAAATAAAATTCATGAAAATGAAACAGAAAGAAAACCAAAAAAAAAAAAAAAAATGGAAGAATCTTTGGAAAAGAAAGTGCCTGAGTTTATTGAGGAAGATGGTGTTGTGCCTACGAAGAATCTTTGCTGAGTAGCGACGGATACAGAGCAAATGGGTGGAGATGAAGGAGGATAAAGAGAAAAGAGAGAGACTGCGTTGAGTTTCAGTTCCAGTTACAGGGCTAGATTCTCATTGTTTGTTTTTACAGGTTTTTGGAGTTTTAATGATTATTAATTTTAAATTAAAAAGGCCTGCCCCAACTTTTTAACCGATCAAAAAAGTGATATCAGAGTAAGGATTATTTTGAAACATTGATACAAAAACAACAAATGATAAAAGTAAATTTTATTTGAGACTATGAAGATTGATACAGGTTTTATGATAAAATTGATAGCATTAAATTATTTAATTTGAAAGCCTATAATAAAAAATTATTTATACTGTAAAGATTTATATGAGTCAATATTAGATGATTCGACTAAAACAGTAGATATGAAAAATGAAAGCTGAAAGAAGCCATATAAAAAGACACTAGCTACAATCAAAAAATGGATTGATATCAACGTGTTCCATCATGTAGCATAAAAAATAGATGTTTACACTATTTGAAAAAAATTGACATTGTATGAAAGAAAAATAAGTATGAATAAAGTTATACTTATTAAAAAGCTAGTAACTTTACAGTACATGAATGAATGATCGATTACAGAGCACTTGAGTAATTTTCAATATATATTTAATTTGATGACTAATATGGAGCTTAAGATAAATGATGAAATGAATGTGTTATTTTTTTTAGGTTTATTGTTAGATAGCTAAAATACTCTAGTTGTGACTGTTCTTAATTTAGCTCCTGATTACAATGTAATATTAAAGATGATAAAAGACAGTATACTTAATGAAGAAGTAAGGTAAAAAGATTTAGACCCTGAGAATCAAGCTCATGTCACAAAGAACAAGGGTAGAAACATTAACAAAAATCAAAACTTAAAAGGTCATAGTAAATCTAAACATAAATCCAAGTTCAGAGATAAAGTGAAGTGCTTTCATTATAGTAAAACAGGTCATATAAAGTAATACTACAAAATCTTAATGCAAGAGTGAAAAGATCAGAAAGATATGAGTTCAGATGATGACAATGTTACATTAGCGAATTCAAATAATGATTCAGTTACTTTAATTTGTACACATAATAATTATAATCATGTTGGTGATCCTAACATTAAGTGAATAGTTAACATAAGAGTGACACATCATTGTGTTCCTAAGAAAAAGTTATTTATAACTTACAAAGCATAAGACTTTGGTTACACCAAAATGAAAAATAAGAGTGTATCACAGATTATTATAATTAGTGATATTATTATATAAATTAGTACAAGCTACATATTAACTTTAAGGGATGTCAGACACATTTTAGATATAAAAATGAACTTGCTTGTTATTAATGTCATTGATAAGGAACGTTATTAGAGTTAACAAAAGAATGGACAGTGGAGCTTCTTAAAAGATCTATGGTAGTTGCAAGAAAAAAATTATGCTACACAATATACAAGATATAGATGCAATTGAAAGGCAACTAGATAAATGCCATTAAGAATGATACTTCAACAAACTTGTGGCACAAGAGGCTAGCACACATAAGCAAGAAGGGGTTATAGCTGCTCGCAAGGCAGTCATTTATTATCTTAACCAAAAGTATATCTCTCAATTTATATGATCATTATCTATTTGACAAGTATTGTAGAATTTTTTTTCATAAGAGTTCTCAAAGAAAAGAAAATATATTAGAATTGATTCATTCTGACATATATAGTCCCATCGAGGTTGAGTCATTGGGTGATAGTAGGTATTTTGTTACTTTTATTTATGATGCTTAATGCAAGACTTAAATGTATGTGTTGAAAAATAAAAATTAGGTATTGTAGTATTTTTAAAAATTTCATACTATGGTTAAAAGGATGATAAAGATGCCTTTAAAGTATATTTAAACTGATAATGGTGAGAAATACACATCCAAAAACTTTGAAAAGTATTGTTCAAAGTATGGGATCAAATATGAAATGACAGAACCTGAAACACCATAGCATAATGGTATAGCTAAAAGGATAAACTACATCATTATAGAAAAAGTCAAATATATGTTAAGAATAACAAAATTACCAAAGTCATTTTGGGGTGAAACAACCAATACAACTTATTATTTTCTTAACAGATCACCATCAGTTCCTTTGGGCTTTGATATTTTAAAAAAATATATGGATAGGAAAAAATGCTTCATGCTCTTACTTAAAAGTTTTTAGATGTAAAACATTTATACATGTGCTAAAAAAATAGAGGTCAAAGTTTGACAATAAAAACACGTAGTGTGTGTTTGTAAGATATGGTGATAAAAAATTTAGCTACAAAGTATGGATCCAATGAAGATAAAGATAGTCAAAAGTAAAGATGTGATCTCTCATAAAAGAAATTATAGTAGATCTTGAGAAAAATAAAAAGACTACTCAGGTTATTGTTGAATGTGATGTTTTAACATCAACAAGGGTTCCACAAAAAAAGCCACAAAAAAAGACTACTCAAGTTATTGCTGAAATGATTAATGTGATTACTAAATGAAGCTTAACCTCGGCTAAAAGAAAGTCCAACCTAACTATGATCATGGCTATTGGCTTTTCAACAAAGAAAGAAAAAAATTGGAAAAATGAACCGATCTCATTTAACTTGAAAGATTTGGAAAGAATCCAACTTTCCCACAATGATGCTGTAGTAATCACGGTTGTAGTATATAATTATGTGGCTAAAAGGATCATGTTCGATAATGAGAGTTCCACCGACGTCATGTACTATGCCACCATAAAGAAATGGGTATTAAAGAGGATTAGTTGCAATTGATCACCATAACCCTAGTAAGATTTGGGAATGAGCAAGTACCAACAAAAAGGACTATAAAACTACCAATCACTTTAGGGAGGGAATCGAAAAATAGTCACCTTGGTCATAGAATTCATGGTAGTAGAGTCTCATCTATCTATTAAGTTATCCAAACATTGGAAAATGAAGAAATGGACTTTAGAAATTATTTTCATGCTTACCAAATAGAGTGTATTTTATCTTTTGGCGTTCCATGGGTAATGAAATTCTTTGTTTGCAAAATGGGCATTCAACGAAAGGGATGAAGAGCTATATTCGAACTTTAAGAGGATTGGTAATGAAATTGTGAAAAAATGCATGTTAAAGTGAGTTATTCCACGTTTAATAAATTTTTAATATCTTGTAATCTTATATTCATGTTGGGCTTTTTTACTTACTACCAATTAGTAGTAGATTGGATGCTTAACATTGTTTCAAAGCCAAGATTTTCTTTTCGTTGTTCATTTCTAATTTGTCATGTGAAAGGCTTCTTCCATCTTCACCTACACGTGATGAAGCCTTATTAAAGTGGATTATCCCACGTCTAATGAATATCAAATATCCTGTAGTGTTATATTCAAGTTGGGTCCTTTTACTTATAATCAATTAGTTTTAAGTTAGATGTGTAACATTTTCAAAGGATACTGAATATGACATTGATTATATTATCCATTTCTTGATGGCCAATGGACTTCTTGAAATTCCCAAGCAAAGTGAAGGCGAATGCATGGAAGATGTTGGGTTACAGTATTTCAAGGACTTATTGTCAAGGTGTTTTGTCCAAGATAGAAACTAATTTTATATCTTCAAAATGCATGATCTTATACACGATCTCGCATTAAATGCTTCACAAGAAGAGTGCTTAACAGTATATCAACATGTGGTAAATGCTTCTGAAAATATTCGGCATTTGTCATTTTCTGATCAAAATATTCCATTGAGAACTCCACAACTTTTTTTGAAGAAGTTGAATGGTGTGCGCCCATTAGTAATCCTCCTCCTCGAGGATACTATAGGATGGTTGAGAAATCATTTCTGAGTGCTTGCATCTTCAATTTTAAGTACCAACGGCTACTTGATCTGGAAAATTCCTGGTTGGAGGTATTACCAAAATCCATCTGCACCTTGAAGCATTTACTGTATCTTAACTTAACTAGGTGCATTAGATTGACTAGGCTTCCTAAGTCTATCTGCTGACATTGAGATTATTTGATGTTCCAAAATTGCAAGTGCGTGACAATTTGCAAAGATTGATCAGTCTCAGATTGCAAAGTTGGAGTTCGCTTCAGTTCTTATTCTTCTACGAGTGTAAGACACTGGAATGTTTGTTTGAAGGGATGCAATGCCTCACATCACTTAGAAATTTGACTATGAAGAAATGATATAGACTTGTCTTACTACCTCGAAGTCTGAAGTTCCTAGTCAAATTAGAGGAAATTGCAATTGTTTCCTGCCCAATGATCAATTTACGCACGGAACCGGAAGGCAGAGAAGACCAAGACCTTCACTTGAGCCTTCAGAAGTTGATATTACGTGATGCACCAAACTTGGAGGATCTGCCTGGATTGCTTCTTGAGGGATCTGTTGGCTGTTTGCAATCCATTGAAATCCAGCATTGCCCCAACTTTGAGATGCTACCAGAATGGCTAAAAAATCTTAGTTCACTTCAAAGACTGGAGATTCTTAATTGTCCCAAATTTTCCTATCTTCCCGATGGAATAGACCATCTCACTGCACTTAGACAACTGAAGTTTCAACAATGTCCTACATTGTGTGAAAACTGCCAACCGGAAGCTGGCGCAGATTGGTCCAAGATATCACACATCCGCAATGTTCATATTGAAGACCAAAAGATTATCAAGTCACGTTGGAGGGTATTTATTTATTGAGCAATCTAATCTATCACTGTTCGATGTACTTCTTTATAATTCTGAAATACTATTTCTTTTTCTTTTCTCCTTTTCTGATCTCTCAGGGAAAAACTTAAAAAAAAAAAAGAGGAAATTTCTGTTTTATGAATTTTTTATATTTTAGATTTGAAATTAAACACTTCAAAATTGCTGCTGAAAAAAATTCCCAAACTGAGATGGAGAATTAATTATGGATGGTCTTATTATATAGTACTACTATATGTTCTTATGCATGACATTTTCGTTTGCATTTCCTTTTAATTTCTAGAATTCAGATTAACTGTCCTCTAATTTCCAGTCAAAAATAAAAAAAAATAATCATATAATTTGCTCAATGTATACAACCTTTGCAAATTTTAGTAATCTGTATTTTTTAAGTCACAGGTAAATTATGAACTGGATACTTTGATGAAAATAAAGGAGTAGCAGGTGAGACTTCAATCCATCCATAGCATTCTACTATAATTAAAGTTCATCAGCAAGATTTTATGAAAATTTCAATTCTTATACATTATATGTCAGACTTCTACGAATTGAGATTTATATATATATATATATACATTCTTATACTAAATCAAATATACACATCTTTATGTATGCACGTATGTATTTTTTATGCAAAATTAAATAGATTTTATTAGAACGAAAAGTTTACAAAATGTATGTATGTATGTATGTATATATGTATGTATATATGTATTTGGTACATTGGAGCAGACTAAGTCGGAAAAATTACACAAGATGTTAGTCGGCAAAATTACACAAGATGTTTCGTTATATATTAAACCTATAGGAATTGCATTTTAGCTGTATTTTTAATTCATTTAGTTTTAACCAATGCATGCAGCTCTCAAGATGGAAAATTCAGGGAAGGCGTGTTGGGTATGGAAGGCTGGCAGTAAGCATTTTACTTTGTTTGATTTACAGTCTTTTTGCTGTTGTTAAGATGCCTTCAATTAAGGACTTTATGGAATATTATTGTTGTAATAAATGAATGTGATTTTAATTTGTATCAGATGTAATGTAATTAACAGTGCTATTCTGTAAGATTTTGTTGTGATATTATGTACCAGACATACTTAATTATGTGTTTGTTGTGTTATGACTAGTTTGTTTTAAATTGCTCTTAGTTTATCTGTATCCCACTGTGGGCTTTTTCTTGGTTTGCTTCAGATATCAAGTCTCTTGGTTTGATGTAACATTTGTTGCCTTGATGTTGCGTATTGATTGTAGTTCATGCTTGTAACATTGTTTGACCCCATGTACCTAGAATATGTATTTGTTTGCGTAATCTACTTCAGCCATTCATTTCAGTGTTCTATATTCAGTTATTGTTTCATCGGGGTGAATGATATTATCTCATTTAGAAAGCACTGGTTCTAAGCAAAATCAGAACTTTACTTGGAGGTTGTTGCATAACAGTTTTTTTTTTTTGAAATTTTTCGACCGTTCGATAATAATTTTGAATCTCGATTAATTCAGAATCAAATTGAATCAAATCTCGTAAGTTCTTTCGAAATTATTTTTTTATTTACAAAACTCAAAAACTAAAATTTTACTTAAAGTTAACCATCCGTGCTGCATAACAGTTTAACTATAACAATCAATGCACCCCTAAGTCGTGTGCAAAGTCTTATAAAAGGTCACTTTTACTTGTTTTACACGACAGGGGAACGTGTGAAATAAAATAGATATTTATTTGAAAAATTTATCAATTATCAGTAAATTGAATAATTTGTTGCATCAAAGTGAAACTCTATGAGGTATTCATACAACACGATACTAATGATGATAAAAACATTTTTATATATTCTTTCTTCTCTCAATTTATTTGTTTTAAAAAATTCTAATTTTTGTATTTAATATTATAATTTTAATTTTTATAATATTGAAGTATCATATTTTTATTGTCAAAAAATAAATTTTAAGTATAAAGATAAAATAAAAGGTATTCAGAAATTTTGAAAAATATATATTTTGAAATGACTCAAAAATGAAAAAAAAATGGAAGAAATATTACCTATGTAAAAATATTCAATGTAAATAAGACCCAAAATAAAAATTTACATTATACCCATATTAAATAATTGAATTAAGTTTAAGACCACACTTAAAAATTCTTAATTGCAATAAAATTAAGTTCATTACCCATATTATTTCCACCAGGTGATGCTTAAATCTAAATATGAAATCCATCAGTTGTTTAGTTTTCTATCAGTTCGGCTTTAAAAAAATTTTCAAGTAAAATGCATTTCGTTTCGTGTCCGTCGATACACTCACTGATTTTTTTTTTTTTTTTGCGTGTCCGTGGGTGTCCCTCGTGTTACGATAGGGTGGATGCCGTGATTCCTGGAAAGCATCCATTTTTCATTGTGCAAACATTGAAAGCCTTTTTTTTTTTTTTGTTCTTTTGGTGGTGATGTAGCTGATCATCAACCAAACCACAAGTATAAAAGTACTGATGGCTGCTAAAATAAAATATTTACTCTAAACACACTTGTTTAATTTCCCGGAAACAAACTTCAATATAAATACTATACTCAATTGTCATTTACCTTTGATTACCTTTCCAGAGTTTAATTATGGCGGAATCATTTCTGGCCATCGTTGCAGAACAGATTTAGGAAAAGATAGTATCCCTGGCTGCCAAAGAAACTATTTCGCTTTGGAATGTCAGTAGTGATTTGAGAAGGCTTAAGGAAACCATGACCTACATAATGCTGTGCTGTTAGATGCTGAAAAACGGTAGCACCAGAACGAGACGTTACGCCTTAGTTTGGGGAAGCTTAGAGACGTCTTATATGATGCTGAGGATGTGCTTGATGAATTCACGTGTGAAGTGCTGCGAAAGGAGTTGATCAATCGTGGAAGCGCCACCAACAAATTGGTACGATTACCTACTCTCTCTATTCCATTTGCATTCCCTTTGAGGATGAGTCATAAAATCAAAAAGATCAATGAAAAGCTAGATGCGATGGCTAGTGATTTCAAAAAATTTAATCTTGGACTTGAAGAGAAAGTTGAGAACCGGCGTGTTATTCTCAGGGATACCCACTGCTTTGTGATACCTTCTAATGTGATAGGTCGCAATCGAGACAAAGAAAACATCATAAATCTTTTGGTCAAGCCAATCGATACTGAAAATATACCCGTCATCCCTATAGTTGGAATCGGAGGTTTAGGGAAGACCACGCTTGCTCAACTTGTGTACAACGATGAAAGGATCACTAGGGTCTTTCCCTTGAAAATATGGTTGTGTGTGTCAGATGAGTTTGATCTTGCTAGGTTGCTTTGTGATGTTATTTACTCCATTACGGGAGAAAGATGTGATGGTTTACCAGTTAATGCATTGCAAACTCATTTGCGAATGCTTTTAAATGGTAAAACTTTTTTACTCATTTTAGATGATGTATGGAACGAAAATCATGTAAAATGGATGGAACTGAGAGATTTACTGATGACAATGGGTAAATTTCAACAAAGTAAAATCATTGTGACTACACGGAGTTCAAAAGTTGCTTCGATAGTGGGTACTATTGCTCCGTACAACTTGAAAGGTCTTAGTCACAAAGATTGTCTATCTTTGTTTGTAAAATGGGCATTTAGGGAAGGAGATGAGAAAGTATATCCAAACCTTATGAGAATTGGTGATGAAATTGTGAAAAAATGCAAAGGGGTTCCATTGGCGGTGAAAACTTTAGGGAGCTTGCTCTACTGAAAACTGAGCGACATGAATGGGAATTTATAAAAGATAACGACATATGGAAACTTGATCAAAATGAAAATGACATTCTACCTATGCTGAAATTGAGTTATAATCATTTGCCATCTCATTTGCAAAGGTGCCTAACTCGTTTGTCATTGTTTCCAAAGGATACTATTTATGATACTGATTATATCGTCCAATTCTGGATGGCCATTGGACTTACTGAAAGCCCCAAGCAAAACGAAGAGTGGGAAGTTGTTGGGTTACGATATTTCAAAGAATTATGGTCGAGGGGTTTTGTCCAAGATGTCGAGGTTGAATATACATATTACACATTTAAAATCCATGACCTAATACATGATCTCTTGTCAAATGTGCCTTAAGATGACTTTTTAACAATTTATCCTCATACAATAAATGCTGCTGATCATATTCGACATCTGTCATTTTCGGGTGATAATCCGTTAAGAGCTCCACAGTCATTTTTGAAGAATTTAAAAGGTGTGCGGACATTGGTGATCCTACCTTCTTCAGGAAGAAATAGGATAATTGAGGAACATTTTGTAAACGCTTCCATCTTGAATTTCAAGTTCCTGCGGCTACTTGATCTCTCCTATTCATTTTTGGAAGTATTGCCTAATTCCGTTGGCACCTTGAAGCATTTAAGATATCTTGACTTATCCAGGTGTTATAGAATGAGCAAGCTTCCTCGTTCTATCTATAAGCTTCAAAGCTTGTTGACATTAAGATTGTTGGATATTGATTGCCAATTGCAACTGCCTCGCAATTTGCAAAGTTTGGTCAATCTCAGATTCCTAGATCTAACCGAGATTCTCATGGGAAATTAACACCCACACACAACACTCATATACACAAAATAACAAGCTCAAATAAAAAATAAAAACATACAAATATATTTGGTTCGACCCAAATCAAAATGATTTACTCAAAACTCAATCAACTAACAATAAATTTTTACAACTATAAAACTTTTAGAATGAAAAAAATCTTCAAAAACTCTTTATTTGAAATTTAACCCAAAATTTAATTATACCATTTTAATAACCTACTTAATTATTCTTTTGGTGTCTAACTTCTAAGACTCTCAAACCAAAACTAAAATATTTTATTTATAAGGATGAAATTTTTTATAACTTTATTAAGCTCTCAATATGAGATATAAGATAAATTCAAAACTCTTAAAATTTTCGATGTGTAATTATAAGATTCAAAGCAAATCCAAAGAGATACTACGCATATAAGTGAGATTCGACCAGGATGTTGGAGTTCTCTTCAGTTCTTGTACTGCTACGGATGTGAGTTGCAGGAATATTTGTTTGAAGGGATGCAACACCTGACATCACTTCGAAGTTTGACTATAAAATGTTGCTCTAAACTAGTCTCACTACCACGAAGTCTGAAATTTCTAACCAAGCTGGAGTGTATTACTATAGTTGAATGCCCAATAATCAATTTACGCATGGAACTGGAAGAAAGAGAAGACTGGGGAGCTTCACCTGTGCCTTTAGCAATTGGAAATACGAGGTGCACCAAAGTTGGAGGATCTACCGTGATTGCTTCTTGATAGATCTGCTAGTGTCACAGGTCGAGACTTAAACTTTGAATTCGCGCAGTTTTGGGACCCCGGGCATTCATCCTTTCGGCTTCCCGGATCAGCCTTCCCACCACGGTTCACACCCTTGTGAGGTATTGTCTACTCTGACCCTCTGACCTCACAGTTTTGTTCTACAAAAGGCGCCTCACAAGACGGAGGTGGTGTGAACCCTTATATACTCCAGTGACCCTCCTATTATGTTCGATGTGTGATTCAGGACTCCCCTTAGGTCCGTGACATTTAATGCCGGAAGGGTGAATGCCCGGGTCCCGGAGTCGCGTGAGTTCGGAGCTTAAGTCTCGACCCGTGACACTAGCACTTTGCAATTTATAAAAATTAACCGCTGTCCCAACTTTGAGATACTACCGGAATGGCTACAAAATCTGTCATCACTTCAAAAACTTGAGATTCTTGACTGCCCAAAATTATCCTCTTCCGGATGGTTTGGATCGCCTCACCTTGCTTACCCAACTACAGATTCGAAAATGTCCTACGTTGAGTGAAAAATATCAACCCGAAGTGGGTGCTGGTTGGTCCAAGATAGCACACATCCAAGAGGTTCATATTTAAGATCACAAGATTTACCAGGTATGGTTCGTGGTACTTATTAATTTCTTTATCTTTTATCCCTTCATTGCTAGTTAAAATTGACCATATCAGTTCCTCTCTACGCATGTATTATGCATACAACATTTGCAAATTTTAATGATTTGTGCCTTTGGTCGCAGGTAAATTTTGAAGTCGATGCTTTGGTGAGAATAAAGGAGCGGCATGTGAGACTTCAATCCACCCATTTCCACAAGATTCATTCGAACTTAGCTTTTTTTTTTTTTTTGGAACATTGCTTGGAATTACTTTGAGTTGTATTTTTAACTCATTTCATTTAGTTTTGAACTACTGCATGCAGCTCTCATGATGGATGATTGAACCAAAGCCTGTCGGTATAAAGGCTAGCGCTAGCTGGAAGCTTTTTAGTTTTTACTTTCTTTGATTTAGAGTCTTTGTGCCAATGATTTGTTGGCTTCAATTATGGACTTTATGGAAATATACTATAAAATGTATGGCTGCGTATAACCAGAAAAATGATTACTTGAAATGCGTACCATTTTATATGTTTCAACTAGCAAAGCAAGTTAAGAATAAGAATATGCCATCTATCTATTATCTATCATAAAATGAAACTCAACTAGAGATGCATAGTTGGGTGACACTATGGGTGGAGATTCATCATTTATTCAACCTTATGTCAATACTGACTTTTTGCAAAAAAAAAAAAAAAAATCTTGGAAGGAGAAAAAAAAAAACAGAAAGATTGAGTCTGAAAAAGAATGAACGGTGGAAAAACAAAGAAAACAACAATCAAAATTTACTAAAACTCAAATCGATCCAAAAATTCACGCATGCAGACATCACAACCTTTTCCAACGCCTATAACAAGCAAATCACATTTAAAGAAAAAAAGGGGGAAAAAAAGAGAACATCAGAAAAACAAATTGAGAAAAAAAATTGTTTAGGTTGTTTTAAAGTTACAATGCCCACTTGGTACCTCTCTTGAATGGTTAGGTTCTGTTTTATATATAGCTAGCTGTTTCCTTCATGTTTCCTTTCCTTTGAAATGGGCATGGCAGACAAACCAAAAATGTCGTTTTCATTAAATAAAATGATAGTGTTATTGCATCTTTCATTAAATAAAATGATAGAGTTATTACACTATCATCACTCTGCGGTCCATCTAAATCTAAGTCTAATACCATCATTGTGTTATTGCACCTTTCATTAGATGATGTACCTGCATTACTTGATGTAATCATCCTTGGAATTGACCCATTAATTATGAGTGTTCCCATATTTTTGTAATTAGCATAAAGAAGGATGATAACGGGTTAAATCAAAGTGAATTTTTATTTAATTTAATTTTAATTTAATTTTTTAATTTTTATACTCAATTTTAATTTTATTCGACATCAAAATATTATTTTATTCAATTTGATTAATATATTTATAAATTACGACGAATTTATTTCGATTCAAAATTAATATAATAATTTAATTTAATACAATATCATAAAATATTATTTCTAAATATAAATTATATCTTAGTTATATATAATATAAAATTTTTATTAAATCAATATCTTAAATTAAAATATTAAATAATTATTTTATTAACGTAATATATATAAACATAAAATTAAATAAATAATAAAAATATTTTTTTATATACACGCATCTAGTGGAGTTGGAACAACTTAAAATCCAACTTCAACTTAAACCCAATTTAAAGAAAAAAAAAAAAAGGAAATCCAATCCACTTTTGATCTGATTTTTTATTTAAAAAAATTTTATTTTATTTAAAATTAATTAAAATCTCTAAGATATAAATTATTTTATCACCTAAATATAATTTTATAAAATTTCTCGATGTTAAAGTATAAGGCTTATATCTTTTTATACACTCTGCTTCAACTGTTTGTCGTGTTCTGATTCATTAATTAAACGATTATCTCATTCAAGTATCTCCATTTCGCATAAATTCATCCATTATTGTCTATCGAGAAGGCCCATAAAAGGTGACTATAAGTTAAATCGCGATTTGGATTCGAAAGTATCCCTAGCATAAATATACTTGGCATGAAAAATTGTGCAAACGCATTGAACACGCAATTGGATGTCCATCACGAAATCAACTTTTACTCGTTGAATTTTTTGGTTTTAGTGGATGAACGCTCGATTGCATTTTTTTTTTTTTACCATTTTAATTGTATTGAAGAGACAAAAAAATATTTTTATAATTTAACCTTTTATTTTTTTTATTTAATATAATAAAAATACTATTTGATAAATTATTATTTTTATTAATTATCAATTATTTATTAATAAATTATTATTTGACATAAATTATTTGAATAAATTTATAATTATTTATTAATTTTATAAATTTTAAATTTTTAAAATTTTTTATTATATATAATTTTTAATTTAATATCTTATATGATTTTTTATTCTCACTATAACTTAATTTATCTTTAATATTTTTGTTTTATTCAAACACATATCTCACAACTATTTTTACTCTTATTATTATTATAATTATTTTTACTTTTATTAATATTTTTAATTTAATCAAAATCATTCTTATCATTCATTCAAATTAACTTTAACACAAAGAAGTAGAATAGTAATCAAAATCCTATTACTAACTTAGCGTGAAGGAGGAAGACTTCGTCGAAATTTTTTTTTTTTTTTTTAAATTGATTAGTTCCACAATATTAAGAAATTTGATAGAGAGAAATCTTATTAACTTGCTGGGGAGTGGATGGACCGTCAACGTCTAGTCGTTTGTGTACAGTTTTCGCCAAATGAATAAATTATTCGAAAATATATACATCTTGGAAAGCTATATATGAAGATCAACTGGCTGGCTCAAGGGCAAAGTCAATGAACTGCTCAGAGAAAAAGAGAGCGTTGACCTGTCTTTTAACTTAATAACCTTCGTCTTTTCTTTGATTTCAGAGTTCAGATATGAATGAATTATTCTTATTCGAGATTGCAGCAAGTGTTTTGGAGAAGATAACTTCCCTTGCTATTGAGGAAGTTCGCTTGGCATGGTTTGTCGAAAGCCATCAGCAAAAGCTTCGGGAGACCTTGACCTTGTCAATGGAAAAGACAATATACACGTGCATGTGCAGCCGGCTAGCTTTTGTCAAGGCATTTCCTTTTTTTCATGCCTTGTGCTAGGTTTTTTTTTTCAGTTCAATAGTTCCAGCTTTGACATTGATAGCTGAAAAGTGAGCAGATGTGTTCCATTTGCCAACCATGACTTTCGACTATGAACTTTTCCAGCACCTGGTGTAACCTTTGTTGCTCCACATTAGCACAAGCACACAAAATTTGTCCCCATACTCAACGTGAACATGCATAATTTTGGATAGGTAAATGTAGCTTCCGGTTATTTCCATGCATGAATGAAAGCCACTATATCCATCATATCGAACACTGTGAACTTAGTCATATGACTTTTCCGGTAACTGCCACTCATCAAAACATTAAGAATATTGTTGCCACTTATAATCTATTATTTCGAACAAAATTAAATATTTATATTCACTTAATATCTCTTTTGATTGGTTAGATTCTGTTTTAGTGCTGTTTCTTTGTATTTTTTTTTTAAAATTTTGTTGGATATGAAGTGACAAACAAAATAATATATCATAATAAATTTGTAGCAATAAATAATAATTAATAATTAATAATGTAGGAAAATAAAATACATCAAAATTTATTTAAAAACTCTTTTAATATAGAAAAAAATTATAGATCACCAAAAAATTTTTTATTATTGAATAATAAATATATAAAATTATCTTTTAGTTAAACTAAAATTAATCAACAACTAAAAAAATAATTTAAAAAATTTCACTAAATAAAAGACTCAATAAATATATTTTAAAAAAATTTTAAATTTGATTTTTACTGTTTAAAATATAAAATACAAAATCATAACTTACTCATAAAATTTTAATTAAATTAAATCAGACAACTCTCTTTTTTTTTTTCTATTTTTTTAATTTTTTTTTCTCGGTTTCAGCGTCACTCCACTTTTACACCTAAACAGTTCCCACTTCTTTATTATTTAAATCTTTCATTTCACGTTAAGTTAAAAGGCCTTGCCCATGAATGGTCAAAACCAAAAGAACCCCACGTTCTTAACATCTTTTGCAATGGACTCGACAATCGGGCATTACGCTTAAAAGTTTAAAGTTGAAATTTTAAACTTGATTTATCAGTCTAATACAAAATCAGGTATACAAAGTTTCTTCGATTTCCCTAGCCTAAATTTCAAAAAAAAAAAAAAAAAGAACTTCTTGGAATAAAGTAGGAATATCCAAAAGTCAACTCTTTTTCCATCAAGAATTTTTCAGAGTATTAACATCAGTATATTGTTGTGTGTTTCATCGATGGAAAGATTGATTTTGTAGGCAAACAAAAAATATGTGATTTTCGATAAATAAATGATAGTGACTTACACTATCATCACGCAGTTGATGCGTCTAATAGTATAAACAAATGATAATGCTTATACCTATTATGTACCAATAAAAGGAAAAAAATTAGTGTAATTTTTTAGAGTGAAATTAAATTCTATCATTTTATTAAGATTTTTTTACATTTACACATTGAATTTTAAAATTATATATTATAATTTATATCAATAAAAAATAAAAAATATATTTTTTTCAATTTCATTAAGCATATATATAATTATTAATAAAATTTTAAATTATATTATTTTTATATTTTTTTGTCATAGTATGATATATATTTAAAATTCATAGATCTAATCAAGAATATTTTTTGACCGTGTACATTTTATTTTTTTGGCGTGTTAGTGGTGCCTCACTCGTTTCTCGATAGTAGATGCCGTGCTTCCTCGGAAAGCATCCTTTTGCAAACATTGTATGCCCTTCTTTTTTTTTTTTTTTTTGTCTTTTTTTAATCTTTTGGTGGCGATGTGGCGGATCATAAACCAAACCACAAGTATAAAAGTAGTCTGGCTGTTAAAATAAAAGTACCGTCGGTTGTTAAAATAATTTTAAAATAAAAGTACTGTTAGCTGTTGAAATAAAATTTTTATTTTATTTTAAAATAAAGGAAGTGGTGGCCGCTGAAATAAAAGCTGTTCGGAAAATAAATAAATAAATAACTCTTTATTTTAAAACATTGAGAAAATAAAAAATGGAAGAAATATTATTTATTGTAAGAATATTCAATGTAAATAAGATCCAAAATAAAAATTTACATTATACCGATATTAAATAATTAAATTAAGTTAAAGTCCAAACTTGAAAATTCTTAATTGCAATAAAAGTTCATTACTCATTATTTTCAAAAAGAATGTAATCAAGTTAAGTCAATATATTACAATACTCGAATTAGATTCAAAAATTAAATCAAATTGATCGAATTTTATTTATTAAGCTCAAATTAAAAGCTCGTTCCATAAAATTTATTATCTAATCAAATTTATAAATTTAATCATATGCTTAAAGTAAAATTTAATTAATTGATTTAAATTTTAAACTAAACTTAAATCGATATTTTTTTTATAAATAATGATATTTTTAAAATAATTTCGTAACAATATAACATACTCACCATCCAATTAAAAATTTTTCTAAACATTAAAAAAAAAAAACCCAAACAACCAAATCCAAGAATTTCTTAAAAGGTTCCAATTTAACTAACAATAGCTCTCACTAAAACTATACTAAAATTGAAAACAAAAACAGCACTAAAACAAGCATTATTGCCAGCATATATTATTCAAACAGTTTCTTTTTTTCTTTTAAGTAGTTAAAGTAGAAATAAACAATATTCAGTAGCTATCTTTTAGACAAGGGCCATAGCTAAAGGTTTAGTAAAATTACTTGCTAAACCTTCAAAGGTTTAGCCTTTGATTTTTCTATGTAAATTGATGTTGATCGAAGGTAGGGATAAGCATGTGGATATAACTTACTGTATATGCAGACAGCTATGTTGAAATAAGGCATGAAGGAAGAGTGCTAGAAAGGAAAGGTGTGGTTGCTATTGGTGTCCCACTAGTTACGAGAGAGTGGATGCCCCCTGGAAAGCATCATTATTCCTTGTGCCAACATTTGATGGTTTTTTACTGCTGGCTGCTAAAATAAAATATTTACTGTAAACTCACTTGTTTAGTTTCCCTGAAACAAACTTCATCATAAATACTATACTCAATCGTCCTTTACCTTTGATTGCCTCTTCAGAGTTTAATTATGGCGGAATCATTTCTGGCCCTTGTTGCAGAACAGCTTTTGGAGAAGATAGCCTCCCTGGCTGCCAAGGAAACTCTCTCCCTGGCTGCCAAAGAAATTCTATCACTATGGAATGTCAGTAGTGATTTGAGAAGGTTTCAGGAAACCATGACCTACATCAAAGCTGTGCTGTTAGATGCTGAAAAACGGCAGCAGCAGAATGAGACGTTGCGCCTTAGTTTGGGGAAGCTTAGAAACGTCTTATATGATGCTGAGGATGTGCTTGATGATTTCAGGTGTGAAGCACTGCGAAAGGAGTTGATAAATCGTGGAAGCACCAAGGTACGATTCCCTTCCATCTTTATTCCATTTGCATTCCCTTTAAGGATGGATCATAAAATCAAAAAGATCAATGAAAGGCTAGATATGATTGCTAGTGATTTCAAAAGATTTAATCTTGGAGCTGTAGAGCAAGTTGAGAACCGGCGCACTAGTCTCAGGGATACCCATTCCTTCGTGATAACTTCTAACGTGATTGGTCGAAATCAAGATAAAGAAAATATCATAAATCTTTTAATCCAGTCAAGCGAGGGTCAAAATAATATTCCCGTTATCCCTATAGTTGGAATAGGAGGTTTGGGGAAAACTACGCTTGCTCAGTTGGTGTACAATGATGAAAGAATCACTCGGTGTTTTCCATTGCAATTATGGGTGTGTGTATCAGACTTGTTTGATGTTTCCAGGTTGCTTTGTGAGATTATTTACTGCTTAAGTCGTGAAAGGTGTGATGGTTTACCAGTCAATGCACTGTTCACTCTTCTGCAAAGTCTTATAAAAGGTCAAAAATTTTTACTTGTTTTAGATGACGTGTGGAACGAAAATCGTGTTAAATGGTATGAATTGAAAGACATGTTGGTGAAATTGGATGATTTGCATCAAAGTAAGATCCTTGTAACCACACGGAGTTCAGAGGTCGCATCAATAGTGGGTACAGGTGCTCCTTATGAATTGAAAGGTCTTGAACATCAAGATTGTTTGTCTTTGTTTGCAAAATGGGCATTCAAGGAAGGAGACGAGGAGCTATATCCGAACCTTATGAGGATTGGTAATGAAATTGTGAAAAAATGCAAAGGGGTTCCTCTGGCAGTGAGAACTCTGGGGAGCTTACTTTATTCAAAAACTGGGCAACGTGACTGGGAATTGATAAGAGATAACGACATCTGGAAGCTTGACCAAAAGGAAGATGGCATCTTACCGGTCCTAAAATTGAGTTATAATTATTTGCCACATCACTTGAAACGATGTCTGGTCTTTTTGTCTTTATTTCCAAAGGATTCTGACTATGACACTGATTATATCATCCAATTCTGGATGGCCAATGGACTTCTTGAACGTCCCAACCAAAACGAAGACGAACGCATCGAAGATGTTGGGTTACAGTATTTCAAGGACTTATGGTCAAGGTGTTTTGTCCAAGATGTCCAAGATAGAAACTCATTTTATATCTTCAAAATGCATGATCTGATACATGATCTCTTATTAAATGTTTCACAAGAAGAGTGCTTAACAGTATATCAACAAACCGTGAATGCTTCTGAAAATATTCGGCATTTGTCATTTTCTGATCAAAATATTCCATTGAGAACTCCACTTTTTTTGAAGAAGTTGAAACGTGTGCGCTCATTAGTAATCCTACCTTCTCCAGGACACTGTAGGATGGTTGAGAAATCATTTCTGAGTGCTTGCTTCTTGAATTTTAAGTACCTACGGCTATTTGATCTGGAACATACCTTTTTGGAGGTATTACCAAAATCCATCTGCACCTTGAAGCATTTACGGTATCTTAACTTAACTAGGTGCATGAGATTGACTAGGCTTCCTAAGTCCATCTATAAGCTCCAGAGCTTGCTGACTTTGAGATTATTTGATGTTCCAAATTTGCAAGTGCGTGACAACTTGCAAAGATTGATCAATCTCAGATTTCTAGAGATTACTGCGGCTGATATGCAGTTAAAGGAGATTCGACCTGGGAGTTGGAGTTCACTTCAGTTCTTATACTTTTACGAGTGTAAGACACTGGAATGTTTGTTTGAAGGGATGCAATACCTCACATCTCTTAGAAATTTGATTATGAAGAAATGTTATAGACTCGTCTCACTGCCTCGAAGTCTGAAGTTCCTAGTCAAATTGGAGGAAATTGCAATTATTTCCTGCCCAATGATCAATTTACGCATGGAACCGGAAGGCAGAGAAGACCAAGACCTTCACTTGAGCCTTCAGAAGTTGATATTACGCGATGCACCAAACTTGGAGGATCTGCCTCAATTGCTTCTTGAGGGATCTGTTGGCTGTTTGCAGTTCATTGAAATCCAGCATTGCCGCAACTTTGAGATGCTACCAGAATGGCTAAAAAACCTCAATTCACTTCAAAGACTGGAGATTCTTAATTGTCCCAAATTATCCTCTCTTCCCGATGGAGTAGACCATCTCACTGCACTTAGACAACTGAAGATCCAAAAATGTCCTACATTGTGTGAAAACTGTAAACCGGAAGCTGGCGCAGATTGGTCCAAGATATCACACATCCGGGAGGTTCATATTGAAGACCAAAAGATTATCAAGTCACCTTAGAGGTATTTTTTTATTTAGCAATCTAATCTATCACTGTTCGATGTACTTCTTTATAATTCTGAAATACTATTTCTTTTTCTTTTCTCCTTTTCTGATCTCTCAGGGAAAAACTTAAAAAAAAAAAAAGAGGAAATTTCTATTTTATGAATTTTTTATATTTTAGATTTGAAATTAAATACTCCAAAATTGCTGCTGAAAAAAATTCCCAAGTTAAGATGGAGCATTAATTATAGGATGGTCTTATTATATAGTACTACTATATGTTCTTATGCATGACATTTTCATTTGCATTTCCTTTTAATTTCTAGAATTCAGATTAAACGTCCTCTAACTTCCAGTAAAAAATTAAAAAAAAATGATCATATAATTTGCTCAATGTATACAACATTTGCAAATTTTAATAATTTGTATTTTTGATGTCTAAGGTAGATTATGAACTGGATGCTTTGATGAAAATAAAGAAGTAGCAGGTGAGACTTCAACCCATCCATAGCATTCTACTCTAATTAAAGTTCATCAGCAATATTTTATGAAAATTTCAATTCTTATATATTATATATCAGAATTTTACGAATTGGGATTTTTATATATATATATATATACATTTTTTATACTAAATCAAATATATAAATCTTTATGTATGCATGTATGTATTTTTTTTGCAAAATTAAACAGATTTTATTTGAATGAAAAAGTTACAAAATGTATGTATGTATGTCTTTGGTACATTGGAGCAGACTAAGTCTGCTAAATTACACAAGATGTTTCGTTATATATTAAACCTAATAGGAATTGCATTTCAGCTGTATTTTTAACTCATTTAGTTTTAACCATTGCATGCAGCTCTCATTATGGAAAATTCAAGGAAGGCGTGTTGGGTATGGAAGGCTGGCTGTAAGCTTTTTACTTTCTTTGATTTACAGTCTTTTTGTTGTTTTTAACTTGCCTTCAATTAAGGACTTTATGGAATATTATTGTTGTAATAAATGAATGTGATTTTAATTTGTATCAGATGTAATGTAATTAACAGTGCTATTCTGTAAGATTTATTGTGATATTATGTACCAGACATACTTAATTATGTGTTTGTTGTGTTATGACTAGTTTGTTTTAAATTGCTCTTAGTTTTTCTGTATCCCATTGTGGGCTTTTTCTTGGCTTGCTTCAGATATCAAGTCTCTTGGTTTGATGTAACATTTGTTGCCTTGATGTTGCGTATTGATTGTAGTTCATGTTCGTAACATTGTTTGACCCCATGTACCTAGAATATGTATTTGTTTGCGTAATCTACTTCAGCTATTCATTTCAGTGTTCTATATTCAGTTATTGTTTCCTCGAGGTGAATGATATTATCTCATTTAGAAAGCATTGGTTCTAAGCAAAATCAGAACTTTACTTAGAGGTTGTTGCATAACAGTTTTTTTTTTTGAAATTTTTCGACGATCGATAATAATTTTGAATTTTGATTAATTTAGAATCAAATTGAATCAAACCTCATAAAAAAAACTAAGTTCTTTCAAAATTATTTTTTTATTTACAAAACTCAAAAACTAAAACTTTAATTAAAGTTAACCATCTATGCTGCATAACAGTTTAACGATAACAATCAATGCATCCCTAAGTCGTGTGTAAAGTCTTATAAAAGGTCACTTTTACTTGTTTTACACGAGGGGGGAACGTGTGAAATAAAATGGATATTTATTTGAAAAATTTATCAATTATCAGTAAATTGAATGATTTGTTGTATCAAAGTGAAACTCTATGAGGTATTCATACAACACGATACTAATGATAATAAAAATATTTTTATATATTCTTTCTTCTCACAATTTATTTGTTTTAAAAAATTATAATTTATGTATTTAATATTATAATTTTAATTTTTTATAATATTGAATTATCATATTTTTTATTATCAAAAAATAAATTTTAAGTATAAAGATAAAATAAAAGGTATTCAAAAATTTTAAAAAATATATATTTTGAAACGACTCAAAAATGAAAAAAAAATGGAAGAAATATTACCTATGTAAAAATATTCAATGTAAATAAGACCCAAAATAAAAATTTGCATTATACCCATATTAAATAATTGAATTAAGTTTAAGACCACACTTAAAAATTCTTAATTGCAATAACATTAAGTTCGTTACCCATATTATTTCCACCAGGTGATGCTTAAATCTAAATATGGAATCCATCAGTTGTTTAGTTTTCTATCGGTTCTGCTTTAAAAAAAATTTTCAAGTAAAATGCATTTCGTTTTGTGTCCGTCGATATACTCACTGATTTTTTTATTTTTTTTGCGTGTCCGTGGGTGTCCCTCGCGTTACGATAGGGTGGATGCCATGCTTCCTGGAAAGCATCCATTATTCATTATGCAAACATTGGAAGCCTTTTTTTTTTTTTTTTGTTCTTTTGGTGGTGATGTAGCTGATCATCAACCAAACCACAACTATAAAAGTACTGATAGCTGCTAAAATGAAATATTTACTCTAAACTCACTTGTTTAATTTCTCGGAAACAAACTTCAATATAAATACTATACTCAATTGTTATTTACCTTTGATTACCTCTCCAGAGTTTAATTATGGCGGAATCATTTCTGGCTATCATTACAGAACAGTTTTTGGAAAAGATAGTATCCCTGGCTGCCAAAGAAACTCTATCGCTTTGGAATGTTAGTAGTGATTTGAGAAGGCTTAAGGAAACCATGACCTACATCAAAGCTATGCTGTTAGATGCTGAAAAACGGCAGTAGCAGAATGAGACGTTGCGCCTTAGTTTGGGGAAGCTTAGAGACGTCTTATATGATGCTGAGGATGTGCTTGATGAATTCAGGTGTGAAGCGCTGCGAAAGGAGTTGATCAATCGTGGAAGTGTCATGCCTTGGGCGGGTGCACCAGGCACATCTGGCGCACCAACACGCGCATTTGAGGTTGAGGCCCACGCACTAGGTGCATTGGCAGGAGTTAGTGCCCAATGCCTTGGAGGCATGGCCAGAATGCCCGCACAGCCTGTAGGCCAGCCCGCAAGGCCAAGGTCTAGCCTGCATAATGCCTGTACCATATCTAGTAGGGCCCAAGATGAGAGATATGCAAGGGGATCTTTTGGAAGATCATAGAATCAACAAGAGCTTTCTAGTAGATCTGGTTAATCCTTAGAATCAGGAGATAGAATCCTGATTGATTGTAATATTCGTAATTCCTTTATTTTAACCTTGATTCTAGGGATTTAGCCATAAGTATAGCTGGGAGCCTCAACTATGAATAGAGGGCTGCTCCACCTTCATTTGTACATCATCATACACTTCTGTTTCAGTGAATACAAAGCATATTCTAGCAAGCTATTTTGTTTTCTTGTTTCTTTCAAACTTACGCATTTAGCCCTTCCCATTATTTTAGTGCCCACACGCTGGTGTTTTAGGCTAACTTAGGCTACAAGGAAGTGATTCCAAGCCTAAGGCCGCACGGATTCTGAGTCTAAGGTCAGAGCCCGTGACAGTTGGTATCAAAGCAAGTTCGCTTCTGCGTGTTTTTATTGTTCAGGTTAGATCACAGTCGAGGAGATGGCATCCTAGAGTGACGTTGCTAGCCAACAACCAAAGGCCCAGGAGCAGGGGCATGAAAGAGGCAAGAAGGCTAACTTAAGAGACATCTGGTCTACCATGGACGGTAGGTTGGCCAAGGTGGAGGTGAGCATGGGCAACATGCAAGAGAAGCTTAAGGATGTGGAGACTCACGTTGAAATGCTAGACTCCATGAAAAAGGAGCTCAGTGGCGAGTTACAAGCTGCTTTCAATAAAGGCATGAACGTGATCACCCAAAAGAATAAGATCTTAGAGGCTGTGGTGGAGACCATGTGCGATGGCATGGAGGCTATGAGCAAGAAGATAGAGGAGCTCACCAGCGAGCTCATTGTTTGCAAGACTGCCATTGGGAATGGCATGTTTGCTGGAGTGTCTAAATCCAGGATGGATGTCTCCAAGCCTAAAGAGTTGAAGGAATTAAAGTGGCTAAAGAAGTAGACAACTACCTATGAGGTATGGAGCAGTACTTCCAGGCCATGGGCATGCAGGATGAGGCAATAAAGGTAAGCACTACTACTATGTATCTTACTGATATAGCCTTATTGTGGTGGAGGCATAGGTATGATGATGTTAGGCATGGCAGCGCCAAGATTGGAACCTGGACAGAGTTTCAAAAAGAGTTCAGAGAACAATTTTACCCAAAGTATGCCAATGATGAGGCGCAGGCAAAGTTACGTAGGCTGAGCCAACAAGGGGACATAAGGGAGTATGTCTAGAGATTCTTTAAACTGATGTTACAAATATCAGATCTAGGTGAAATGATGCCTTATTTACTTTTATGGATGGGCTGAAGCCGTGAGTGAAGCATGAGCTACAACGGAGGGGAGTTCATGACTTGGCTAAAATCATGACTACTGTTGAATCTTTAATAGAGTTTAAGCCTCTGAACAAGTTCGAGTCTTCCAAACCCAAGGGTAAAGACAAGGATGAGAGGGACCGAAAGAAGTAGTCCAAAGGGAAATACCGTGATTGGGAGTCCAAGGATGAGGATCGAGACCGTTCAACTAATGATGGCAAGAGGAAACCACCAATAGGCAATTGAAAAGCAAAGGAAGATCGAGAACCATTAGCATGCTACTTATGTGAAGAGAGCCATACAGCACGCAATTACCTACAGAAAGGTAAACTAGCTACTGTAGACAAAGAGTCTGACGAGGAGCCAGAGATAGGGGCAGCAAAGCTTAGGTCGTTGGTGCTCAATGTTGTCCAAAGTAAGGGGAACCTCAAGCCAAAGGGCTTGATGTTTACGGATCTGATGGTTGCAGGTCAGAAGGTGAGCACACTGATGGACACAGGTGCCTCACATCTTTTTATTTCAAGTGATGGAGCCTAGAAGCTCAGACTAAAGGTACAAAAAGAGACAGGTACCATTAAAACGATGAACTCCAAAGATATTTCAGCCATTGAAGTAGCGCGAAGAGTGGAGTTACAGCTTGGAGACTAGAAAGACAAGAAGACCATAGAGGTAATACCCCTTGACGACTATGAATTTATGATTAGGTTAAATTTTCTTGTTCGGATTAACACCCTCTTTGTGCTTTTTACCAATTGTATTTGCATCTTGAATGCATGGTGCCAATGCCTAGTGCCATTGAGGAGAGGGTTCGAAGTTGGGTCACAAGTGGTGTCAACTATCCAATTTGCCAAGCGATAAACAGAAAAGAAGACACCTTCTTGGTAGCCCTAAAATATGAGAAGCCAAGGGAGAAGGAGACCAAGTCACCTTTGGAAGTGCTGAAGGTACTGAAGACTTTTAGTGATATGATGCCCGTAAAGTTGCCTAACCAGCTACCACCTAAGAAAGAGGTGGATCACAAGATCGAGCTGGTGTCCAAGGCCAAGCCACCAGCTAGAGCCCTTTACCGAATGTCCCCACCAGAGTTGGAGGAATTAAGGAAGCAACTCAAAGAGTTAGTTGATGCTGGCTTCATCAGGTCATAAAAGGTACTATATGGTGTATCAATTTTATTCTAGCGTAAGCATGATGGGTTATTACGATTGTGCATAGACTACCGGGCTTTGAACAAGCTGACCGTCAAGAACAAGTATCCTATCCCACTCATTACGGACTTGTTCGACCAACTTGGAAGCATAAGGTGGTTCACCAAGCTGGATTTGAGGTCGAGCTATTACCAAGTCAGGATCGCGAAGGGAGATGAGCCCAAGATAGCATGTGTCAATCAGTATGGTTCGTATGAGTTCCTGGTCATGCCATTCGGACTCACGAATGCCCCAGTAACATTCTGTACCCTTATGAACAAGGTACTTCAGTTGTTCCTTAATCGATTTGTTGTGATTTATTTGGATGACATTATGATCTACAGCCAAACTTTGAGAGAACATGTAGACCATTTAAGATAAGTGTTCGTGGTGTTGTAGGCGTACAAGCTATTTGTCAAAAGGAAAAGTGCTCATTTTCCTAGCAAGAGATCTCATTCTTAGGCCACATAGTGAAAGGTAACGGGATACACATGAATGAAGGTAAGATGCACGCCATTCTGGAGTGGGAATCGCAAGCCAAGGTCATTGAGTTGAGGTCATTCCTTAGGCTGGTTAACTACTACAAGCACTTTATGAAAGGTCACTTAGCAATAGCCACGCAATTGACTGATTTGTTTAAAAAATAGAGAGTATAAGAGTGGAGCACAGGGTGCCAGAAAGCTAAGAAGCCTTTGATAGGTTGAAGCAGGCTATGACCAAAGAGCCAGTCTTGGCCTTGCCAGACTATGCCAAGCTGTATGAAGTGCATACGGATGCATCAGACTTTGCTATAGGGGACATGTTGATGCAGAAAAGACATCCAATCGTGTTCGAAAGCAAGAAGCTTAACGAGACTGAGCACAAGTACATGGTCCAAGAGAAAGAGATGACTGCAGTGGTGCACTGCTTGTGCACTTGGTGCCATTACCTGTTGGGATCGAGGTTCGTGGTTAGGACAGACAATGTGACGACCAGCTACTTTCAGACGTAAAAAAAGTTATCCCTTAAGTAGGTGAGATGGCAAGATTTTCTTATGGAATTTGATTTCCAGATGGAGTACAAGCCAGGATGGGCGAACCTGATGGCAGACGCCCTAAACAGAAAGGCTAACCTTGCTGTCATTAGCCAACCAGAGGAGTCACTGGTGCCACGCATCAATGAGGGACTTGCGCATGATCCTATAGCCAAGGCTCTTATAGAGTATGCCCAACAATGTAAGATTAAGTGGTTTTAGGCGCAAGATGGTTTGTTGTACACCAAGGGTAGTAAACTGTTTGTACCACAGCATGAAAAACTTCGTAAGGAAGTTTTGTAAGAGTGTCATAATTCAAGGTGGGTTGGACACCCAGGAGTGAGCTGTACCTTGGCATTGCTAGAGGATCAGTACTATTGATCGTATATGAGGGACGATGTGAAGGCCTATGTGAAGACTTGTCTTGTGTGCCAATAGACAAGGTAGAGCTCAAGAAATCAGACGATCTCTTGGAGCCATTGCTAGTGCCAGAGCGACCATAGGAGAGTGTTTCTCTAGACTTTATAGTTGGTATACCCAAAGCAGAGGGGTTTGAAAGCATCATGGTAGTGGTGGACAGGTTTTCCAAATATGGAATCATTATTCCAGCAACCAAAAAGTGTTCAGCTGAAGAGATAGCTCGATTATTCTTGAAGAACATGGTTAAGTACTGGAGAATGTCGAGGACCATTGCTAGTGATCAGGATGGACGTTTCACGGGCAGGTTCTAGACTGAGTTGTTCAAGCTGTTGGGGTCAGACTTGAACTTTTCCACCAATATGCATCAGTAGACCGATGGGCAGACTGAACGTGTGAATGAACTATTGGAGGTCTACCTCAAACACTATGTGAGTGCCACGCAAAGGGATTGGCCAAAGTTGCTAAATGTTGCATAGTTTTCTTACAACTTGTAAAGGAGTGAGGCAACGAACCAGAGCCCATCTGAGGTTGTGATAGGTCAACAACCATTAACACCCAGGTCAATTGCTACAGGTTATACAAGGCTGAATCCAGCAGCATACAAGTTTGCCAAGGCTTGGTAGGAGTAAGCTAACTTGGCCAGAGTCTGTCTACACAAAGGGACAAAGAGGTCGAAAAAATGGGCAGACCAGAATAGATGGGACGTGCAGTTTCAAGTGGGAGACTTGGTGTTGGTAAAGCTGCATCCCATTATGCATCACAGGGGGTTGCACAAAGGCCTAATCCGGAGGTATAACGAACTTTTTCAAGTAGTCAAGAAGGGAGGCAAGGTTGCCTATAAGCTGGATATGCCACCCAAGCTGAGGGTACATTCGATGTTCCATGTAAGCATGCTCAAGCCGTTTTATAAGGATGAGGGAAATCCAGGACTGGCAAAGTCAAAGCGTGCAGCATTGAGAGCAAGAGCCTCATATGATAAGGAGGTCCACAACATCATAGCTGACCAAAAAATGAGACAGAAAAATTGCCAACCAAGATAAAAGTACTTGGTGCGCTGGAAGGAACTTCCAGACAATGAGGCAAGTTGGGAACCGGCAGAAGGACTTATGGCAGTTTGGGGATCAGATCATGTAGTACCATACAGAGGACGCAATGAGGGCATAGTGTAATCAGGTGGGGGAGAATGTCACAACCCTAGGTGGGTGCACCAGGCACATTAGGCGCACTAGCACGTGCACCTAAAGTTGAGGCCCGCGCACCAAGTACATTGGCGAGAGTTAGCGCACAAGGCCTTTGGAGACAAAGCTAAAATGCCTGCACAGCCTGCAGGATAGCCCACAAGGCCAAGGTCTGGCTTACATGATGCCCGCACCACATCCAGCAGGGCCCAATATGAGAGATACGTAAGGGAATCTTTTGAAAGATCACAGGATCAGTAAGAGCCTTTTGATAGATCTGGTTGACCCTTAGAATCAGGAGATAGAATCCTGATTGATTGTAATCTTTGTAATTCCTAATTTTAGCCTTGATTCTAGGGATTTAGCCATAAGTATAGCTGGGAGCCTCAACTATAAATAGAGGGCTGCTCCACCTTCATTTGTATATCATCATACATTTTATTTTAGTGAATACAAAGCATATTCCAGCAAGTTATCTTATTTTTTTGTTTCTCTCAAACTTGCGCATTTAGCCCCGCATGCTGGTGTTTTAGGCTAACTTAGGCTACAAGGAGGTGATTCCAAGCTTAAGGCCGCATTGATTCTGAATCTAAGGTCGAAGCCTATGACAGAAGCACCACCAACAAATTGGTACGATTACCTGCTCTCTCTCTCTATTCCATTTGCATTCCCTTTGAGGATGAGTCATAAAATCAAAAAGATCAATGAAAAGCTAGATGCGATAGCTAATGATTTCAAAAAATTTAATCTTGGACTTGAAGAGAAAGTTGAGAACCGACGTGTTATTCTCAGGGATACCCACTGCTTTGTGATACCTTCTAATGTGATAGGTCGTAATCAAGACAAAGAAAACATCATAGATCTTTTAGTCAAGCCAACCGATACTAAAAAATTCCCCGTTATCCCTATAGTTGGAATTGGAGGTTTAGGGAAGACCACGCTTGGTCAACTTGTGTACAACGATGAAAGGATCATTAGGCTCTTTCCTTTGAAAATATGGGTGTGTGTGTCAGATGAGTTTGATCTTGCTAGGTTGCTTTGTGATGTTATTTACTCCATTACGAGAGAAAGATGTAATGGCTTGCCAATTAATGCATTGCAAACTCATTTGTGAATGCTTTTAGATGGTAAAACTTTTTTACTCATTTTAGATGATGTATGGAATGAAGATCATGTAAAATGGATGGAACTGAGAGATTTACTGATGACAATGGGTAACTTTCAACAAAGTAAAATCCTTGTGACTACACAGAGTTCAAAAGTTGCTTCGATAGTGGGTATTATTGCTCCGTACAACTTGAAAGGTCTTAGTCACAAAGATTCTCTGTCTTTGTTTGTAAAATGGGCATTTAGGGAAGGGGATGAGAAAGTGTATCCAAACCTTATGAGAATTGGTGATGAAATTGTGAAAAAATGCAAAGGGGTTCCACTCAGAGTGAGAACTTTAGGGAGCTTGCTCTACATGAACACTGAGCAACATGAATGAGAATTTATAAAAGATAACGACATGTGGAAACTTGGTCAAAAGAAAAATGACATTCTACCTATGCTGAAATTGAGTTATAATCATTCGCCATCTCATTTGCAAATGTGCCTAACTTGTTTGTCATTGTTTCCAAAGGATACTATTTATGATACTGATTATATCATCCAATTCTGGATGGCCATTGGACTTACTGAAAGCCCCAAGCAAAATGAAGAGTGGAAGATGTTGGGTTACGATATTTCAAAGAATTATGGTCGAGGGGTTTTGTCCAAGATGTCGAGGATGAATATACATATTACACATTTCAAATCCATGACCTAATACATGATCTCTTGTCAAATGTGTCTCAAGATGACTGTTTAACAATTTATCCTCGTACAATAAATGCTGCTGATCATATTCGACATCTGTCATTTTCAGGTGATAATCCATTGAGAGCTCCACAGTCATTTTTGAAGAATTTAAAAGGTGTGCGGACATTGGTGATCCTACCTTCTTCAGGAAGAAATAGGATAATTGAGGAACATTTTGTAAATGCTTCCATCTTGAATTTCAAGTTCCTGCGGCTACTTGATCTCTCCTATTAATTTTTGGAAAGTATCGCCCAATTCCGTTGGCACCTTGAAGCATTTAAGATATCTTAACTTGAGCTTTTGTCAAAGAATGAGGAAACTTCCTACTTCTATCAGTAAACTTCAGAGCTTGTTGACTTTACAGTTGACTGGCATTCCACTGATTGAAATGCCTGAATGTTTGCAAAGCTTGATCAGTCTTAGATTTCTAGAGATAACTATAGATTCCACACTTTTAAGGGATATTAAACCAAGATTTTGGAGTTCACTTCAGTTCATGCACTTGTATGGATGTGGTATGATAAAATCTATATTTGATGGGATGCAACACTGTCGTAACGGTTTTGAGTCCGTCAGACATAAAATGAGTTTTAAAATCGAGAGAAATAAAAAGAATCATCACCAATCTTTGTTAGAGTGTGATTGATCACCCAAAAGTTTATCCTTTGAATAAAACTATAAAAACAAGTTTAAAGTTTATTAAAAAGATAAATTTCGATCTACGAAAAATCAGGTTAGGTCTGAAAATCGGTTACGTGTGGGGAACAATTAGCACCCTCACAACGCCCATAAATTAGTATCATTTAATTATGCGTTATTTTTTATATTGGATAAAAATGGTTTTAATTTGAAATTTGACACTAATTCCCTTCATTTGAAAAATAAAATTTTGCTAAAATTTTTATTTAGAAATATTGAAAAAATTTTTAAGTTAAAGAATTATTTTAAAATTCTCCAACATCTAGGCAGAATTTAAAATAACTCTTTTCGCTTAAGATTTAACACAACAATCCTTAAAATGAAATAACATTCTTTATAAAAAATTGTTGGTGACTCTCCAACATCTAGGCAGGATACCAAGAATTATTTCTGTCGGAATGTTATTTTTATTTTATTTTGTAATATCACAATTTTTTTTTAAAAAAATGTATAATTCTTTTTTCATTATAAAATATTTTATTATCGAACAGTAAATTAAAGAGAGAATAATGCAGACAATTATCGATGATAACATATTAACGTATATATGCTAATAAATGTCATATAAAATGAAATGTAATTTAAAAGTTGGATTCTTAAGTATAATGAGGCCACCCCGACTCTCCAACATCTAGGCAGAGCTTAGGTGTGACTGTTTATATTTAAAATCTCAATTTACTATTATACTTTTTATTTATTAATCTTATTATCAATACGAATTACGAAATCGTGTGAAAAGACTTAACGAAGTAAATTTTCCTAAATACCCCATCATCTAGGCGACATTCGGAAAAAATTACTTCAATAGAATTTTTACACGTGTTCTTAGGACTTTTAGCAGGTTTCAAATAAGGGCTTAAGTAGAGGTTTAGAAGGTTTGGTTTTAAGGTTTTTAGGGTTTTAAAGCTTGAATTTTAGGATAATGAAGGTTTAGGGTTTTAATTTTAGAGTTTGGAAATTTTAGGGTTTAGGTTTTGAAAGTTTAAAGGTTTTGGATTTCGGATTTTGGAGGGTTTTGGATTTAAGGAGTTTGGATTTAAGGGATTTTGGATTTAAGGGGGTTTGGATTTAAAGGGTTTTAGAAACCTAGGATTTTGAAAATTAAAAATTAGTGTTTAAGGTTTCGTTTTTAAGACAATACGAACATCTCTAAAAATCTCCAATATCTAGGTGGATTTTCGAAACAAGTTTGATTTTAATAATTTTTAAAATTAATTTAAAATTTCTTATAATTATTTTTTTATGAAAATTTATTAATAATAATTCCCCCACATCTACTCGAAATTATTTTTTAGAAAAATATTTTTATTCCCTCCAACATCTAGGCAAAGAAAATAATAATAATAATAATAAATATTTTTTTGAACATTTTTAATATATATTTTTAATCATTTTCAATTTTATTATAATTAAAACAATTAAACATTTATTCTAACAAATTTGAAAATTTATCATGCATCAATAAAAAATACTCAAAATAACAAAAAAAATAATAAATTAAAAAATTTAGAAAATTAAAAAAAAAATTTTTTTACTTAAACTGAACCAATCAACGGTCCGATCAACGTTGGTCTGAGCTGGTCGGATCGGTTCGGTGGTTCGATTGGTGGTTTAAAAGATCCAGCAGTTCAGATCGGTTCACTGACAGTTCGTCTAAATCGGTCCAAGGTTGGCTAAGAGGGTCGGTGGGTCGGGTTATACGGATCTCGGGTCAAGTTCGATCCACGCGTTGATCCTTTACTCTTGAAACGACGTCGTTTTAGTCCTATGCCCAAAACGACATCGTTTTGCCCTTATGTTTTCTATATATAACTGAAAAAAAAATTTTGTTCATTCTTTTAGTTTTTTAGAAAAAAAAAGGGGGGGGGGAGAGGGAGAGCTCGCCGTCTGGTCGTCGAACCACCACGCTGGTCGCCGCCTGGGTCGCCATCGGCAGGGTTGCCGGTGGTCGCCAGTGGTCGAAAAATTTTAATAGTACTCCCAGAAGCGCTCTTCGACACACTCTTCCTGGATCTGACGTCCGTTTTACCGGAAACAGCTCCGATCAACGTAGATCGGGGCTCAAAGCTTTCGGTCTCCTTTCTCTTTCTCTTTTTTTTTTTTTTTAAAAAAGGACATTGATGATTTCTTTGCTTATTTGCAGGGCTTTCTGGCGCTGAGGTTCCTCCCTACGGGGAGGACTGTTTAACTCTTTTTTTTGTTTCTGTTTTTGTATTTCTGTTTTCGATTTGGTGTGGGTGTTTGGGGTTGTTGAAAATGCTTTGAAGGGGGTAACTCGTTTGAGCTTGGTGATTTTTGGTATGGGTGAAATGAATGGGCTCTTGGGCGTCCGAGAGAGTTTTTGAGACGGGGGTCCAAGAGAGTTGAAAGGGAGAGGGACTAGGGATTTTAAAGAACTCCAAGGTGGCTGTAGGGTGGCTGTAAGTGACTGTAGGCTAGTGGGTAGACAGGGGCTAGTCGGGTTGTAGGGTGGCTGGTCGGGGGCTGAGGATTTTAAAGAACTTCAAGGTGGCTGTAGGGTGGTTGTAGGTGGCTGTAGGTTGGTGGGTAGACAGGGGGCTGGTCAAGAAGCTGACAGAGAGCTGGTCGGGTTGTAGGGTGGCTGGTCGAGGGCGACAGCAGCGCCAGCCACCCTACTTTCTGTTTTTTTGTTTTTTTATTTTTTTTTGTTTTTTATATTTTTATATAATTAATAATTATTATTTTTTAAAATTAATATTATTATTATTATTATTAAAATATTAATATTATACTAAAATGAGAATAGTAGACCCGGACGAAACCGGTGTCTACAAACAACTCACATCACTTAGAAGATTGGCTATCCAAGACTGTTCTAGATTGATTTCACTACCAAGAAGTCTGAAATTCCTAACCAAATTAGAGGAAATCCATATACTTGGCTGCCAGAAAATCAATTTGTGCATGGAACAAGAAGGAGAAGAAGACCGAGACCTTTACTTGCGGCTTAAAACTTTAACAATATCGGGATCAGAAGCGTTGGAAGATCTGCCACGGTTGTTTCTTCAAGGATCAGCTACCACTTTTAAATCCATGATAGTAAGGAATTGTCCCACCTTCAAGGTACTACCAGAATGGATGCAAAATCTCACTTCACTTCAGAGGTTGGAGCTTGTACATTGTTCAGCATTTTCCTCTCTTCCCGAAGGACTGAGTAGCCTCACCGCACTTAGGCAAGTAAAGATTCAAAAATGTCCTGCGCTGAGCCAAAATTGTCAACCTGGGGTTGGTGCTGATTGGTCCAAGATTGCGCACGTTCAAGAGGATTATATTGAACATTAGAAGATCGTCAAGCCACGCTCAAGGTCTTTACCAATCTCTCTCTCTCCTTTTCTTCCTTTATGAGATTTTTTTTTCATATTAAATTTTCCAGAATACAGAATTATAAGAAAAGTGCTCTAAATGATATGTGCTACTCAATTCATATATCTTCCTCAAATATCTAACATTTGCATTTAATTTTGAAGTGATCATAGGTAAATAGGTTGGGTGCTTTGGTCAAAAATGAAAGAGCAAGCGAGACGATTTCATTCCATTTATTAAGCTTGTTATCAGCAACATTTCTTGAGAATCCTTCAATTTTTGCTACACTTTTTGACATACTATTACTCCTATAGGATCTTTTTTATTGAGATTTTTTACTAATTATCTTTTGTTTTTGGATGCATAAAGGCAAATAAAATTATAATCATCCATTTTAAAAGGTTATAATTAACGATAGCTTAGTGATGGAAATAGGCATAGCTTGTGGGCCTTCTATAAGAAGTATGGAATTACAATATCGTGTTGTGTTCCTCGTTTTAGTTACTATCAAACTTAGATCCTTAGGTGCATGCCTGCCTACCTAGGAACTCACTTTCAGTTGTATTTTAAGATCAACTCATTTGGCTTCAAATCAAACCTCTGCAGGCAGCTCTTATGGTGTGGGAAAATTCAGCCAAACCCTGCATGGCGTCGTCCGTTCAAAGCTTTTACTTTCTTTGATGATCATGTGACTTGAACCAGACCTGTTTATCTGTTTGCTTAGTACTTGCGCTTTAGCTATTTGTTTGTGTTCTATCTCTTTGCTATTTGATCCTTTGGAATGAAACCATCATCTCCTAACTGTTGGGTGACTCTTTAGAGACAAAAGAAATCTTCTTGCTTGAAAGGGGAACATCGGGCATTCAACGTGAAGTGTCCATTTCTTATTCAACCAAATGAGATTTCGACCCATGTCGTCTAATGTAAGATTTCAGACTATCTCATCTCAATGAGATTCGACCCAAGTCATTCAAGACCTTGACCTGAATGTTGAGGTTTTTGATCGGACGTTACCTTTTTATACACTTATTTAGGAATGTAAATAATATATTAATACTCATAAATTATTTAGATTTGATTTAAATAAAATTTAAATTTAATTTTGTTTTATTAAATCGAGCTTGTACTCGAGTAGCTTGATTTATCAATCAAAACAAAATTCAAATATTTTTATATCTGATTCGAATAGCTCATGTTTTAATCAAATTTTATATTTTAATATATTTTAATTATTTTAATTAATAAAATATTTTAAATTTAAATTCGAACTTGAATATAAATAATCAAATTTTTATTAAATATAAAAATAAAGCTTATTTTTACATATTAATCGAATTTAATCGAATGAATTCAAATAATTTAATTTTTATTTTGAATTGAATTCGAAATAAAATAATAAATTTAATCAAATTTAAATTAAATTTCAAATATCAAATTTAAAATCAAACTCAAACTCAATATAATATTCATTCAAATTCGATCAATTACATTTTTAAACCCCACCTTCCAAAACTAAAACCTACATTACCCATTTCCTAAAAATGTATGGGCAGCTTATTAAAACCAAAAATCATACACTACCAAGTAGGCAAGTACCAATGTAAAAAGAGCGACACAAACAAATCAAATAGTATTACTTGACTTACAACACAAAAAGTTAAATCCTCAATAACTAAAAAGCCCAACAACTTCGAGCTTTTCTAGATTGAACAAATAAAGCGTTCACAACAAGATTGGCAAGTACTATACATATAGCAGGCTGGTAAGTGACATCTATATGGGTAATGGCAAATGAGCCTCCGACTTCAGTCCTTGTTTCTAGGCACTTTTCTTGCTGCAAAGTTTCTCAATAAGATCTACTTCGTCTTGAACAGTTGCGATGTTTTGGGCATTGTCCTCTTCCACAGTGATTCCAAACTCTTCCTCGTGTCCTATCACAATCTCAACCTGAAAAAGCATTCTTCCAATTACAACACGAACTACAAGCAATAACCTTCAAGCAAAGGAAACAACCAATTGATAGAAGGTACAACAAAGAAAGGGGTAAAGTGGGAGAGAGCTTAGACTTGATGAAGAAATAACAAAATCAATGTCTATTGTTCTAGCCAACATGCAACAAAGCGTGACTTCGCACCTCATGTGATTTTTTTTTATTGTATATATTTTTAATTGAATAAATTTTATAATAAATTAAAATATATCAATTGATAAAAATTATAAGATAATTCATATTCAACATATTTTGATCAATTTTGATATAATAAGAGATGATTTTTTATATTGAAATTGACATGAAATGAGTTGAATTTTTTAAAAAAATTAGGTCAAAAGCATATTTAATACATTATGTCTTAACCTATTTCAAGATATATATATATTTATATTTATACATATATATTTATTGTATTAATAAAGCTTTTTTTTACCTTAATTTAAAAAATTAATATTTTAATTTCAATATAAGATGTTAATGTAGCACCATCAGTGAGCTCTTTTTTTATTTTTCTTTTTTTTTTTGCATTTTCTCGTTTTTACTTTTTTCGATCTTTTTTGTTTTTATATTTATTTTTTAATTGGAAAAACTTTATAAAAAAAAGGAGGCCAATTAAAGAATTCATGTGTCATTGGCATTTATTTTTTTATCTTTTGTCTTTTTGGAGGTTTTTTAATTAAATAAATTTTACAAAAAAATACAGTAAATAGAGATAACAAAAAAAATTACCCCCAATTGGTCACTGATTATTGCCAAAATGTTGTGCTTCAAAAGAATAATTAATATAATCGAAAAAATAAACAATAAAAATAAAAGACAAATAGTAAAAGCATCAATTGAGCTTTCAAAATAATAATAAAAGTTCAAATGCAATTTGATCTTGAATAATATCACTTTTCATGATTTAACATTTAAAAAATTTACTATTAAATATTTCAACTTTGCTTTCGTTAAACACTTTAAACCACTGTTTAATATCGTTAGTCAAAATATTGAAAAAAAAATTATTCATATGTTATTTTAAAAAGTAGTTTTTAATTTTTTAAAGAAAACGAATAAAAACATTTTTAGAAATTAAAAATTAAAAAATTATAAATTTTTATAAAAGGACCATCTTTCCCCTTCCTCCTACCTAGGGCTGTAAACGAGCCGAGCCGAGCCGAATAGTAAGAAGCTCGGGCTCAAGCTCGACTCACAACTCGGGGCTTGATACTCGGCTCGAGTTCGATCGAGTTTTATTTTTCAAGCTCGAGCTCGATTCGTGATCGAATTCGGCTACTCGAGCTCGCTCGATTAAGCTCGATTAATATGTAAAAATAAGCTCGATTCATATACTCGATAAGAATTCGATTATTCATGCTCGAACTCGAACTCGAACTCGGACTCGAAATATTTTATTAATTAAAATAATAAAAATATATTTAAATATAAAAGCTCGATTAGACTCGCGAGCTACTCGAGTCAGATATAAGAATACTCGAATTCGGCTCGATCGATAAGTCGAGCTACTCGAGCTCGAGCTCGACTCGACAATAATCGAACCGAATTCGAATTTTTTTCGAATCGAACCAGAGTAGCTTGCGAGTACTAATGTATCATTTACACCTCTACTCCTACCCTTCTCTTTCTCTGTGATCCCTTTCTCTCTTTTTCTTTTTTTTTTACTTTTTCTATTTTTTTTTTTTAAGTTCAAAAATTATAAAAAAATTAAAATTGATGTGATACTTTTTTATCACATATCATAATATTATTAATTATATTTTATCCAAGTTAACTTACTGTTTATAAAGTTAATGTTTATTGCAAAATACTTAACAAATCAAAATTTAGTTACTTAATCGTGATTCCTTTATATGTACAAAATAGTAAAAAGCGATATAATTCAAAAACTAAATTGCATATTAACCCTAATAATATTAACAATTACTTTCGATGTAGAAGATAATCAGATCAAATAGCATGGCACATATGAGCATATATTGAAGTACAGAGAAAACAGGGGAAACTACCAAGATCATGGTTATTGAATTAGTCAAAGTTGAAAAAAGCTAGGAACGAGGGCACAGATTTATTGTGCCGTCAAGATACGTAAGTTACAAAGAAGTTTCCTTGTTTGAATTTGGACAAGCCTAATGATGTCCTAGGGAGAGTAGGTAAGATTTAAGCAATGATCCTTTAAGTAAAGTTGTTAAAAGTTTTTTTTTTTAAATGATCAAATAAATATTAATTTAATTTGAAAATTAAAATTTATAAATTGATAGAGTTTATTAAAAATATAAAAAATTTTATTAATCATTAATTATTAATTTCAATCCAATTAACATTAATTAATTTATATAGAGTTCAGTTTAATCCAAACTTTATGAATAAATTTTTAATTTAATATATATTATATTACAAGCATATCTATAAAGTTTGTCAAATAAATACTTATGTGAATAACTTATATTTTTTACACATAGGGTCCTATAAGTAATTCTAAAAGATAAGATTAATTGAAAAATAATCCTATTTAATCAATGTTATTTAAATCAAACAAAATTTATCTCTCAATTAATCTTTTTCTAATATGTATGACATTTAAAATGCATTTAGGTTTTTCAAATATGTATAACATTTAAAATTCAAATAGCTTTAAAATTAAATAGTTAAAAATTATCTATTCTTCGTAATTGTCATCTAAGAATTATCCTATGCTTTTAAGTTTATAAATAGTATGTGCCATATATTTTTTTCTTTTTTAATTTGCAAAAGTTGGTTCAAAGGTATATCATTTTTTATTTTTTCTCTATAACTTAAATGATAAGTGAAGGTATGTCAATATTTTTTTAATGATTTAATTCATCATTTAATAATATATTTGTGTGGATTCAACATATTTAAATATATAAAATTAATTCATATATTATACGGATCACAAACTAATTTTATAAATTATTTTTACTAAACAATGTTAAGGTATTTTTTTGTGGCATAGTGCCCTGAGTTCGAATAACTTTAACAAATTATTATTATTTTCAAAACAGTAGGTTATTCAATGCACTCTTTTTTTTTTTTTTTTAAATTTTTTCTTATAGAAGAAAATGTGACTGAGGACGAAGACAAACCTTTTATTTTTTTTAACGATAACACATGTTAATAACTCAAATCGATTACTTTAAGTTAACGCCAAACCTCGTGTAAACTTCATTGACGCACTCAATCTCTTTTCTTTGGAAAAAACATCCATTAGTCTCTGTCGCAACTCGCAAGACTAGATGCTTTTCCTTTTGTTTTCTCTTTGTCGCAACTAAGAAGACTGGATGCTTTTTCTTTTTCTTTGGTGGTGATATAACTGATTAGAAGGCACCCCAAAAAAATTCCGAAGTCACGGCTGCTACAATTAAATATTTACTCTAAACTCACTTGTTTAATTTCCCTGAAACAAACTTCTTCATAAATACTATACTCAATTTTCCTTTACTTTTGATTGCCTCTCCAGAGTTTAATTATGGCGGAATCATTTCTGACCATCATTGCAGAACAGCTTTTGGAGAAGATAGTCTCCCTGGGTGCCAAAGAAACTCTATCGCTATGGAATCTCAGTAGTGATTTGAGAAGGCTTCAGGAAACCGTGACCTACATCAAAGCTGTGCTGTTAGATGCCGAAAAACGGCAGCACCAGAATGAGACGTTGCGCCTTAGTTTGGGGAAGCTTAGAGACGTCTTATATGACGCTGAGGATGTGCTTGATGAATTCAGGTGTGAAGCGCAGCGAAAGGAGTTGATCAATCGTCGAAGCATCACCACCAAATTGGTACGATTCCCTTCCCTCTCTATTCCATTTGCATTCCCTTTGAGGATGAGTCATAAAATCAAAAAGATCAACGATAAGCTAGATACGATTGCTAGTGATTTCAAAAGGTTTAATCTTGGACTTGAAGAGAAAGTTGAGAACCGGCGTGTTATTCTCAGGGATACCCACTCCTTTGTGATATCTTCTAATGTGATAGGCCGAAATCAAGACAAAGAAAACATCATAGATCTTTTAGTCAAGCCAACTGACGCTGACAAAATTACCGTCATCCCTATAGTTGGAATCGGAGGTTTAGGGAAGACCACGCTTGCTCAACTTGTGTACAACGATGAAAGGATCACTAGGTTCTTTCCCTTGAAAATATGGGTGTGCGTGTCAGATGAGTTTGATCTTGCTAGGTTGCTCTGTGATATTATTTACTCCATTACGGGGGAAAGATGTAATGGCTTACCAGTTAATGCATTGCAAATTCATTTGCGAATGCTTCTAAATGGTAAAAAATTTTACTCGTTTTAGATGATGTATGGAACGAAAGATCATGTAAAATGGATGGAACTGAGGGATTTACTGATGATAATGGGTAACTTTCAACAAAGTAAAATCCTTGTGACTACGCGGAGTTCAAAAGTTGCTTCGATAGTGGGTACTATTGCTTCGTACAAGTTGAATTGCCTTAGTCACAAAGATTGTTTGTCTTTGTTTGTAAAATGGGCATTTAGGGAAGGGGATGAGAAAGTATATCCAAACCTTTTGAGAATTGGTGATGAAATTGTGAAAAAATGCAAAGGGGTTCCATTGGCAGTGAGAACTTTAGGGAGCTTACTCTACATGAAAACTGAGCTACATGAATGGGAATTTATAAAAGATAATGACATATGGAAACTTGATCAAAATGAAAATGACATTCTACCTATGCTGAAATTGAGTTATAATCATTTGCCATCTCATTTGCAAAGGTGTCTAACTTATTTGTCATTGTTTCCAAAGGATACTATTTATGATACTGATTATATCGTCCAATTCTGGATGGCCATTGGACTTATTGAAAGCCCAAAGCAAAACGAAGAGTGGGAAGATGTTGGGTTACAATATTTCAAAGAATTATGGTCGAGGGGTTTTGTCCAAGATATCGAGGATGAACATACATTTTACACATTTAAAATCCATGACCTAATACATAATCTCTTGTCAAATGTGTCTCAAGATGATTGCTTAACAATTTATCCTCATACAATAAATGCTGCTGAAAATATTCGACATCTGTCATTTTCGGATGATAATCCATTGAGAGCTCCACAATCATTTTTGAAGAATTTAAAAGGTGTGCGGACATTAGTGATCCTACCTTCTTCGGGAAGAAATAGGATAATTGAGGAACATTTTATAAATGCTTCTATCTTGAATTTCAAGTTCCTGCGGTCACTTGATCTCTCCAATTCATTTTTGGAAGTATTGCCCAATTCCGTTGGCACCTTGAAGCATTTAAGATATCTTGACTTGAGCTTTTGTCGAAGAATGAGGAAACTTCCTACTTCTATCAGTAAACTTCAGAGCTTGCTGACTTTACGGTTACTCGGCGTTCGACTGATTGAAGTACCTGAATGTTTGCAAAGCTTGATCAGTCTCAGATTTCTAGAGATAACCACAGATTCTCTGCTTTTAAGGGATATTCAACCAGGATGTTGGAGTTCGCTTCAGTTTTTGCTCTTGGTCGACTGTGATATGATAGAATCTATATTTGAAGGGATGCAACACCTCACATCGCTGAGAAGACTGGTTATCCAAGACTGTTCTAGATTGATTTCACTGCCAAGAAGTCTGAAATTTCTTACCAAATTAGAGGAAATCCAGATACTTGGCTGTGAAAATATCAATTTGTGGATGGAACAAGAAGGAGAAGAAGACCAAGACCTTCACTTGCGGCTTGAAACTTTAACAATATTAGGATCAGAAGCGTTGAAGGATTTGCCACGGTTGCTTCTTCAAGGATCTGCTAGCACTTTTAAATCCATGCTAATAAGGAGATGTCCCAACTTCAAGGTACTACCAGAATGGATGCAAAATCTCACATCACTTAACAGGTTGGAGCTTGTAAATTGTCCAGCATTATCCTCTCTTCCCGAAGGACTGAATCGCCTCACCGCACTTAGACAAGTAAAGGTTCAACTATGTCCTGCGCTGAGCCAAAATTGTCAACCTGGGGTTGGTGCTGACTGGTCCAAGATTGCACACGTTCAAGAGGTTCATATTGAAGATAAAAAGATCGTCAAGCCACGCTCTAGGTGTTTACCAATCTCTCATTCTTTTTTCTTCCTTTATGAGATTTTTTTTTTCATATTAAATTTTCCAGAAAACAGAATTATAAGAAAATTGCTTTAAATGATATGTGCTAGTCAATTCATATATCTTCCTGAAATATCTAACATTTGCATTGATTTTGAAATGATCGTAGGTAAATTGGTCCGGATGCTTGGTCAAAAAAAAAAAGAGCAAGCAGGTGAGACGATTTCATTCAATCTATTAAGCTTGTTTGTTATCAGCAACATTTCATGAGAATCCGTCAATTTTTGCTACACTTTTTCATATATTATTACGCTTATAGGATCTGTTTGACTGAGAATTTTTGCTAATTATCTTTTGTTTTTGGATGCATAAAGGCAAATAAAATTATAATCATCCGTTTTAAAAGGTTACAATTAACTATAGCTAGGTGAGGGAAATAGTCATAGCTTGTGGTTCTTCTATAAGATAAATGGAATTACAATATTGTCTTGTGTTTCTCTTTGTAGTTACTGTCAAACTGAGATACTTAGATGCATGCCTCTGCCTACCTAGGAACTCACTTTCGGTTGTATTTTAAGATCTAAAACTCATTTGGCTTCAAATCAAACCACTGCGGGTAGCCCTTATGGTGTGGGAAAATTCAGCCAAACCCTGCAGGGCGCCGTCTGTTCAAAGCTTTTACTTTCTTTGACCGTTTGACGATCATGTGTCTTGAACCAGACCTGTTTATCTGTTTGCTTAATACTTGCGCTTTAGCTATTTGTTTGTGTTCTATCTGTTTGTGATTGGATCCTTTGGAGCGAAACCATCATCTCATAACTGTTGGGTGACTCCTTAGGGACAAAAGAAATCTTCTTGCTTGAAAAGGGAACATCAGGCATTCAACATGAAGTGCCCATTTCTTATTCAACCCAATGAGATTTCGACCTAAGTCGTGTAGTGTAAGATTTTAGACTATCTCATCCCAATGAGATTCACCCCAAGTCATTCAAGACCTTGACCTGATATTTGAGTTTTGGGTTTAACAAGTCCTGTCGTGTCGGCTGGATGTTGAGCTTTTTGTTTGGGCGTTACCTTTTTCAGGGCCTAAGCCCCCCCAAACTAAAACCTACACTGCCCATTTCCCTATAACTGTATGTGCGGCTTATCAAAACAAGAAATTATACACTACCAAGTACTAATTTAAAACAGCGACACGATCAAATCAAATCATTTTAACTCGACTTACAGCACAAAAAGTTAAATCCACAATTTAACCAAAAAGCCCAACAACTTTGAGTATTTTCTAGAATGAACAAATAAATAGACGAGAGTTCACAAGAAGATTGGAAAATATTTTAGATATAGCAGGCTGGTAAGTGACATCAATATGGGCAATGGCAAATGAACCTCCAACTTGGGCCTTGTTTCTAGGCACCTTTCACGCTGCAGAATTTCCCAATAAGATCTGCTTCTTCTTTAACAGTTGCGATGCTTTGGGCATTGTCTTCTGCCACGGTAATTCCAAACTCTTCCTCAAGTCCCATCACAATCTCAACCTGAAGGGGCATTCTTCCAATTATAACACGAACTATAAGCAATAACCTTCAAGTAAAAGAAACAACAATTGATAGAAGGTACAACACAGAAAGGGGTAGAGTGGGAGAGAGCTTAGACTTGAAGAAATAACAAAATCGATGTCTATTGTTGTAGCCAACATGCAAAAGCGTCGACGTGGCATCTCTCTTTTTTTTCACTTTTTTTAATATTTTTAAATTAAATAAATTTTATAATAAAATATATCAATCAAAAAAATTATAAAATAATTTATATCCGACGAGTTTCGATCAATCTTGATCTAATAAAAAATGATTTTTTATATTGAGATTGACAAAAAACACAGTTTTTTTTTTTAAAAAAAATAAATTCAGGTCAAAGACGTATTTAATCTGCTTCGTCTTAACCTATTTCAAGATATATATTTTTTATTATTATTTATCATTTATTTAATTTTATACATGCATTTATTGTATTAATAAAATTATTTTTTATTTTAATTTAAGAAATTAATACTTTAAACTCAATATAAGATGTTAATGTAGCACTAGCTATGAGCTTTTTTTACTTTTCTCATTTTTTTTATTTTCTCATATTTTACTTTTTTTAATCTTTTTTGTTTTTTTATTTATTTTTAATTGGATAATTTATTTTTTAAAAAAAGAGAGGTCAATTAAGGAATCTATATGTCGTTCACGTTTATTTTTTTATCTTTCGTCTTTTTGGAGGTTTTTTAATTAAATAAATTTTATAAAAAAAAGATAAATAGAGATAACAAAATAAAACAAGATTTACCCGTAATTGGTCCTAGTTATTTTCAAAATGTTGTGCTTCAAAAGAATAATTAATATAAAAAAATTAAAAATTAAAAAAAAAAGGAAAAGACAAATAGTAAAAGCACCAATAGAGCTTTAAAAATAATAATAAAAGTTCAAATGCAATTTGATCTTGAATAATATCAATTTTCATGATTTAACATTTAAAAAATTTACTATTAAGCATCCCAACTTTGCTTTCGTTAAACACTTTACACCACTAATTAATATTGTTAGTTAAAATACTGAAAAAAATGATTCATATGTCATTTTAAAAAATAGTTTTAAATTTTTTAAAGAAAATGAATAAAAACATTTTTGGAAATTAAAAATTATAAAATTATAAATTTTTAGAAAAGGACTATCTTTCCTCCTCTTCCTACCCTTCTCTTTCTATGTGATCCCTTTCTCTTTTTTTCTTTTTTTAACTTTTCTTATTTTCTTTTTTTTTTAAGTTCAAAAATTATAAAAATAAAATAAAATTGATGTGATACTTTTTTATCACATATCATAATATTATTAATTATTTTTTAACCAAATTAACTTACTGTTTATAAAGTTAATGTTTATTGCAAAATACTTAACAAATCAAATTTTAGTTACTTAATCGTGATTTTTTTTTTATGTACAATATAGTTAAAAGCAATATAACTCAAAAACTAAATTGCATAGTAACCCTAATAATATTAACAATTACTGTAGATGTAAAAGATAATGATCGGATCACACAGCATTGCACTTTTGAGCTTGTATTGAAGTATAGAGAAAAGAGGGGAGAACTCCCAATTCCATGGTTATTAATGTCAATCCAATTAATATTAATTAATTTACATAGAGTTGAGTTTAATCCAAAATTTTATGAATAAATTTTTAATCTAATCTAATATATATTATATATCACAAGGTATATACATGTCTGTCAAGTAAACATTTATGTAGATAATTTATATTTTTTACATGTAAGATTCTATAAATAATTTTTAAATTTACATTGTTTTTCAAATAATCCTATCTAATCAGTTTTCAAATTTTAAAAATTACAAAAATTAACTTTATTTAAGTCTTTTAATCCATCTATATTTTATTTTATTTAAATCAAACAAAATTTATCTCTCAACTCATATTTTTCTAATATGTATGACATTTAAAATTCAAATAGCTTTAAAACCAAATAGTTAAAAATTATCTATTCTTCATAATTGTCATCCAAGAATTATCTTATGCTTTTAAGTTTATAAATAGTATGTGCTATATCATTTTTTTTCTTTTTTAATTTACAAAAGTTGGTTTAAAGGTATATTATTTGTCATTTTTTCTTAATAACTTAAATGGTAAGTGAAGGCATATCAATATTTTTTTAATGATTTAATTCATCATTTAACAATATATTTGAAACTATAAAAAGTGCTATATGTCCATTTCCAATAAAACTAACAATTTTATATTTCAAAAAATTTGATTATCAACTCTTTCTTTTCAGATTCAATATCTAATATTGCGACCATTTTATATGTGAAAGAATATACCCATAATATCAAACATAATTTCATATTTTGTAATTTTTCAACAAATTATAATTATTAATTAGATTTGAGAAAAAATATATTATTTTCAATTTCGTTCATTTGTCTCTCTTTTGGATTTTTATTTTAAATTGTTTCTTCAAAGCTTAGTTCTTGAATTGGTGTGAACTATGCCTATTTTTATCTAGCAGCATAATTGAAATATTCTTATTTTGCTTTTAATTGACATTTGTCCGTTTAGGAATTTAATTTTATCTTATTTATATAAATAAATGTTATATTTAAATAAAAAATCATAATTATCGACTTGAAATTTTTAATTAAATATTATAATATATTATAAATTTTAAAATTTTGAATATAATCTTAAAAAATGTTAATTGGTATGTATTCTACACATTTAAATAGATAAAATTAATTCATATATTTTACGGATCACAAACTAATTTTATAAATTATTTTTACTAAAAAATGTTAAGGCATGGTTTTGGTGCATAGTGCCCTAAGTTCAAATAACTTTAACAAATTATTATTATTTTCAAAACAGTGAGTTATTCAATGCACTCTTTTTTTTTTTTTTCTTTCGGAAGAAAATGTGACTGAGGACGAAGACAAACTCTTTTTTTTTTTTTTTTAACGATAAGACACGTTAATAACTCAAATCGATTAATTTAAGTTAACGCGAAACTTCGTGGAAACTTCATTCACGCACCCAATCTATTTTCCTTGGAAAAATCATCCATTAAGCATCCATTAGTCTTTGTCCCAACTCACAAGACTTGAAGCTTTTTTGTTTTCTCTTCGTCGCAACTCCCGAGCTTTTTCTTTTACCAAAAATTGCGAAGTCATGGCTGCTATAATAAAATATTTACTCTAATCTCACTTGTTTAGTTTCCCTGGAACAAACTTCTTCATAAATACTACACTCAATTTTCCTTTACCTTTGATTGCCTCTCCAGACTTTAATTATGGCGGAATCATTTGTGGCCATCGTTGCAGAACAGCTTTTGGAGAAGATAATCTCCCTGGCTGGCAAAGAAACTCTATCGCTATGGAATCTCACCAGGGATTTGAGAAGACTTCAGGAAACCGTGGCCTACATCAAAGCTGTGCTGTTAGATGCCGAAAAACGGCAGCAGCAGAATGAGACGTTGCGCCTTAGTTTGGGGAAGCTTAGAGACGTCTTATATGATGCTGAGGATGTGCTTGATGAATTCAGGTGTGAAGCGCTGCAAAAGGAGTTGATCAATCGTCGAAGCACCACCACCAAATTGGTACGATTCCCTCCCCTCTCTATTTCATTTGCATTCCCTTTGAGGATGAGTCATAAAATCAAAAAGATCAACGATAAGCTAGATACGATTGCTAGTGATTTCAAAAGGTTTAATCTTGGACTTGAAGAGAAAGTTGAGAACCGGCGTATTATTCTTAGGGATACCCACTCCTTTGTGATATCTTCTAATGTTATAGGCCGAAATCAAGACAAAGAAAACATCATAGATCTTTTAGTCAAGCCAACTGATGCTGACAAAATTCCCGTCATCTCTATAGTTGGAATCGGAGGTTTAGGGAAGACCACGCTTGCTCAACTTGTGTACAACGATGAAAGGATCACTAGGTTTTTTCCCTTGAAAATATGGGTGTGCGTGTCAGATGAGTTTGATCTTGCTAGGTTGCTCTGTGAAATTATTTACTCCATTACGGGGGAAAGATGTAATGGCTTACCAGTTAATGCATTGCAAATTCATTTGCGAATGCTTCTAAATGGTAAAAAAATTTTACTCGTTTTAGATGATGTATGGAACGAAGATCATGTAAAATGGATGGAACTGAGGGATTTACTGATGACAAGGGGTAACTTTCAACAAAGTAAAATCCTTGTGACTACACGGAGTTCAAAAGTTGCTTCGATAGTGGGTACTATTGCTTCGTACAAGTTGAATTGCCTTAGTCACAAAGATTGTTTGTCTTTGTTTGTAAAATGGGCATTTAGGGAAGGGGATGAGAAAATATATCCAAACCTTTTGAGAATTGGTGATGAAATTGTGAAAAAATGCAAAGGGGTTCCGTTGGCAGTGAGAACTTTAGGGAGCTTACTCTACATGAAAACTGAGCTACATGAATGGGAATTTATAAAAGATAATGACATATGGAAACTTGATCAAAATGAAAATGACATCCTACCTATGCTGAGATTGAGTTATAATTATTTGCCATCTCATTTGCAAAGGTGTCTAACTTATTTATCATTGTTTCAAAGGATACTGTTTATGATACTGATTATATCATCCAATTCTGGATGGCCATTGGACTTATTGAAAGCCCTAAGCGAAAGGAAGAGTGGGAAGACGTTGGGTTACGGTATTTCAAAGAATTATGGTCGAGGGGGTTTGTCCAAGATGTCGAGGATAAACATGGATTTTACAGATTTAAAATCCATGACCTAATGCATGATCTCTTGACAAATGTGTCTCAAGATGACTGCTTAACAATTTATTCTCATACAATAAATGCTGCTGAAAATATTCGACATCTGTCATTTTCGGATGATAATCCATTGAGAGCTCCACAATCATTTTTGAAGAATTTAAAAGGTGTGCGGACATTACTGATCCTGGCTTCTTCAGGAGCAAATAGGATAATTGAGGAACATTTTGTAAATGCTTCTTTCTTGAATTTCAAGTTCCTGCGGCTACTTGATCTCTCCTGTTCATTTTTGGAAGTATTGCCCAATTCCGTTGGCATCTTGAAGCATTTAAGATATCTTGACTTATCCAGGTGTTATAGAATGAGGAAGCTTCCTCGTTCTATCTATAAGCTTCAAAGCTTGTTGACATTAAGATTGTGGATATTGATTGCCAATTGCAACTGCCTCGCAATTTGCAAAGCTTGATCAATCTCAGATTCCTAGAGCTAACAGGGGATACTACGCATATAAGGGAGATTCGACCAGGATGTTGGAGTTCTCTTCAGGTCTTGCACTGCTACAGATGCGAGTCGCTGGAATATTTGTTTGAAGGGATTTAACACCTGACATCACTTCGAACATTGACCATGAGATGTTGCCCTAAACTAGTCTCACTACCACGAAGTCTGAAATTTCTAACCAAGCTGGAGTGTATTGATATAATTGAATGCCCAATAATCAATTTACGCATGGAACTGGAAGAAAGAGAAGACAGAGACATTCACTTGTGCCTTAAGAAATTGGAAATACGGGGTGCACCACAGTTGGAGGACCTACCGCGATTGCTTCTTGATAGATCTGCTAGCGCTTTGCAACTCATAAAAATTCACCATTGTCCCAAGTTTGAGGTACTACCGGAATGGCTACAAAATCTGTCATCACTTCAAAGACTTGAGATTCTTGACTGCCTAAAATTATCCTCTCTTCCGGATGGCGTGGATCGCCTCACCTAGCTTACACAACTACAGATTCAAGAATGTCCTACATTGAGTGAAAAATATCGACCCGAAGTGGGTGCTGGTTGGTCCAAGATAGCACACATCCAAGAGGTTCATATTGAAGATCAGAAGATTAGCAGGTATGGTTTGTGGTACTTATTAATTTCTTTATCTTTTACCTCTGCTAGTTAAAATTGGCCATATAAGTCCCTCTTTATGCATGTATTATGTATACAACATTTGCAAATTTTAATGATTCGTATTTTTAGTCACAGGTAAATTATGAAGTGGATGCTTTGGTGAGAATTCAGGAGCGGCAGGTGAGACTTTAATCCATCCATTCCGACAAGATTCATTCGAACTTTAGAATTTTTTTGGGCTCATTGCTAGGAATTACTTTTCAGTTGTTTTTCTAACTCATTTCATTTAGTTTTGAACTACTGCATGCAGCTCTCATGATGGATGATTGAACCAAAGCCTGTAGGGTGTGGAGGCTAGCGCTAGCTGGAAGCTTTTTAGTTTTTACTTTGTTTGATTTAGAGTCGTTGTGCCAATGTTTTGTTGGCTTCAATTAAGGACTTTATAGATTATTGGTGAAATTAGTTAATGTAATTTTTTTTAGAATTTAATTAACGTAATCTTAATTTGCATAAGAATTGATGTAATTAGCACTACCAGTCTGTCAGATTTGCTCTTGATTTGAAATCAAACCATCATCACATTCACATATAAATATCTCTTGCTACATATTTGTGATTATTTTCTTCTATTTGTCATACACGGAAAAGGCATTCCATTATATTTAATTAATTCAAATTTAAAATCTCACTTTCCAAGCACAGGCATGTGTCATATTTGTAATAGTCAAAACATGTAACTCTAATTTGGCCAAAAAAAAAAATGTAACCCTTAAAAATATACTATAAAATGTATGGTTGGTGTTGGGGGCATATAGTGATTCAAAAGACATAATGGCCACTTTCTTCATCAGGGGCTTGGCGAATAGATAGGGACATTTCGAACATTTGCATTAACCTGATATGACACATTCAATTCAGTCACATCATCATTATCCCTCATTGACCCTATACCACTCATTTCTAAATATAAGCATCTAGTATTGTCATCACAAGTTCCATCTTGTTTTAAATCATTTATCTTTCTCTCCTTCCAACCTTCTTCATTTTGATTTTTAATTTGCATGTCGGAGTGCAAACGCGAAGAACACTCCCTGCCTTTGTATTTGACCCCTCTCTTCTCACTTTTTATTCTTTCAGGAACATTTTCACATCGAAGCTTGATATAAATATTTGGTGCGCCATGTAAGAGATTTTCCATTCATTAGCCAAGTATAAAACAATGCCACTTGGAAAAGAACTTTAAAAGAAGGAAGGATGACCTTTCTAGTCGGAATAGAGGCACACAATAGCCAACACTTGGACCTACCTACCATATAATAGGTTGGTCTGACCATGGAGCAATTTCAAGACTCTGACCGAGCAGATATAGGTTGTCAAAAATATGTTACAAACTATAACTCTACCCTAGGCTTCGAAGGTTTCAGACTTAGTTATTCTTAGCCAAGAAGTTGTGAAAAGGCAACCGAGCTATGAAGAGGTGAAAGCCTCATCAACCTCCAAAAAAAAAGAGCACGACACTCTTGCTCACTACTACCTAGTCACAACTCAATACATGTCATTACCCAAAAATTAAAACAAACTAACCCAGAGCCTTAGCCAAACAAAAACCTAGAAGCTCAAATGCCAACTATGGAGAAAGAGCTAAAGGCGAAAGAGGTGGCTTTCAAAGACAAGCTCAAATTTTTTAAAACCTCATCCTTCATCGAAGAAATCGACATAACTATGTCTTCAAAAGGGTTCACAATGTCAACCTTAGAAACTTGAGATGGTACTTTTAATCTTTTCGATCATTTGAAAGTTTATAGAACTAAGATGATGATGCAGGATGCGAATGAAGTTTTAATGTGTAAAGGTCATGCTATTACCTTTAAAGTCGCAGCTTGATCTTGGTTTAGTAGTTTTAAAACCAAGGTCAATCACAACATTTAAAAAGCTCAGCCATTACTTCCTATATCAATTTGTAAGCAGCCAAAAAATAAAAAAGATGACATTAAGCTTAAGGTCGATCCACCAAGGCCATAATGAATCCTTGAAAAACTATGTCACGCGTTTTAATGCGAAAGGGACATGACCTGGAACAAACAATCGCTATGGCCGCCTAAACAAGTGCACTCAATGACGAAGAGTATCACCTAACGCTGACCTTACCATTAGAGCCACCTAAGACTTTAGCCGACATGCTATTTGTAGCTGAAAAATATATAAACGTTGAAGCTACAATAAAAAATAATCGAGTTGGGAAAGGCTCATCCCCTCTCTTTGACGATCGAGGTGAAAGAGGCTCATCATTTTCCTTGGTTGTAAAAAGGAAAAAGTTTTTATGAGCCTTCCCTAAAAGAAGGATGACATAGGGCTTAGAGCCATAGTAGAGAAAGAAATTATACTGCACTGAATACCTCCTGAAAAGGATTCTAATGCAAATCGAGAGGAATCTGGTGCTCAGATGGCCAAAGCCACTGAAAGAGAATACGAGAAGGGATTTAACCGAAAGATGTGCCTTCCATAAAAATATAGGCCATAATATTGAGGATTGTGTTGACCTCAAAAATGAAATTGAACCTTTGATCAAAAAAAGTCAAATGAGGAGGTTTGTGGACCAAAAAAGAAAAAGCAAAACATATCGAATTACAGATGGCATTAAAGAGAGCCCACGAGGGGTAGGGAAGGCATGTTAAGGAAAACAAAAGAGGAAAAGTTTGAGGAAATGAGCAAAGATAGGAAAAAGGCTAAACTGATAATAATAAGCTTATTGCTGAAATGATTAATGTGATTACTAAATGAAGCTTAACCTCGGCTAAAAGAAAGTCCAACCTAACTATGATCATGGCTATTGGCTTTTCAACAAAGAAAGAAAAAAATTGGAAAAATGAACCGATCTCATTTAACTTGAAGGATTTGGAAAGAATCCAACTTCCTCACGATGATGCTGTAGTAATCACAGTTGTAGTACATAATTATGTGGTTAAAAGGATCATGTTCGATAATGGGAGTTCCACCGACGTCATGTACTATGCCACCATAAAGAAATGGGTATTAAAGAGGATTAGTTGCAATTGATTACCATAACCCTAGTAGGATTTAGGAACAAGCAAGTACCCACAAAAAGGACTATAAAACTACCAATCACTTTAGGGAGGGAATCGAAAATAGTCACCTTGGTCATAGAATTCATGGTAGTAGAGTCCCATCTATCTATTAAGTTATCCAAACATTGGAAAATGAAGAAATGGACTTTAGAAATTATTTTCATGCTTACCAAATAGAGTGTATTTTATCTTTTAGCGTGTCCATGGGTAATGAAATTCTTTGTTTGCAAAATGGGCATTCAACGAAAGGGATGAATAGCTATATTCGAACTTTAAGAGGATTGGTAATGAAATTGTGAAAAAATGCATGTTAAAGTGAGTTATCCCACATTTAATAAATTTTTAATATCTTGTAATCTTATATTCATGTTGGGCCTTTTTACTTACTATCAATTAGTAGTAGATTAGATGCTTAACATGGTTTCAGAGCTAAGATTTTCTTTTCGTTGTTCATTCCTATTTTGTCATGTGAAAGGCTTTTCCATCTTCGCCTACACGTGATGAAGCCTTATTAAAGTGGATTATCCCACGTCTAATGAATATCAAATATCATGTAGTGTTATATTCAAGTTGGGTCCTTTTACTTATAATCAATTAATTTTAAGTTAGATGTGTAACATTTTCAAAAGATACTGAATATGACATTGATTATATTATCCAATTCTTGATGCCAATGGACTTCTTGAAATTCCCAAGCAAAGTGAAGGCGAATGCATGGAAGATGTTGGGTTACAGTATTTCAAGGACTTATTGTCAAGGTGTTTTGTCCAAGATAGAAACTAATTTTATATCTTCAAAATGCATGATCTTATACACGATCTCGCATTAAATGCTTCACAAGAAGAGTGCTTAACAGTATATCAACATGTGGTAAATGCTTCTGAAAATATTCGGCATTTGTCATTTTGTGATCAAAATATTCCATTGAGAACTACACAACTTTTTTTAAAGAAGTTGAATGGTGTGCGCCCATTAGTAATCCTACCTCCTCGAGGATACTATAGGATGGTTGAGAAATCATTTCTGAGTGCTTGCATCTTCAATTTTAAGTACCTACGGCCAGGGATTCAAATTACGGTTGCGGACACATTTTCGATCGCGTCGCGTTTGTCGCGATTGCGTATATAACGAAGATTATTGCGATCATTACGGTTATCAAGGTCGTGAATTTTTTTTTAATTTTTTACAATTTACTATAAAATATAGTAATTATAATTATAATAATAAAAATTAGTACTTGTAATTTTTAAAGTAATGTATGATATTTTAATTTTTATTTATAACTTAAAATGATTTTTTATTGTTTTGTAGTTATGATTCAAAATGAAAATGAATATTATAAATGTTTTTTTTATTATACTTATGAAGTTCAAAGACATAAATATTATAAATACATATGATAGAAAAAATATATCTTATATGAAGTTAATAATGATTATAATTAATTTAATTAAAAAATTAGTGTTGAATATCTAAAAGAAAGAAGGCGAACTGACGGTCCTCCTACTGAAAGAAGTGGAATAAGCAAGCAAAGAACCCAACAAGTGATTTTCCTTGACCCGACAAAAAAAGAAAGGAACAAACGAGCTTCGCACCGGGCACAGCTTCCCATTTCAAGAAACAAGAAATGAAGAGGGAAGTCCGAGCTTTTCCACGAGCTCATGTCAAATTCTCTCTGAAATCCAAAATGAAAAGAAAGACCTACTTATTGGGGCTAGGAAACACCCCATCCGGCCGAGATTGATCGGCTGCAATGGCTGCTCGTGGCCATTATGATTGTAAATTTCATTTACAACCCAATTTCGGGTACGTAGCGGTGGCGGAGACTACCGAAACCGCAAAATAGCGGCCGCAATGCCACTACACAACCACTATTTGAAACCCTGCCTACGGCTACTTGATCTGGAAAATTCCTGGTTGGAGGTATTACCAAAATCCATCTGCACCTTGAAGCATTGACTGTATCTTAACTTAACTAGGTGTATTAGATTGACTAGGCTTCCTAAGTCTATCTATAAGCTCCAGAGCTTGCTGACATTGAGATTATTTGATGTTCCAAAATTGCAAGTGCGTGACAATTTGCAAAGATTGATCAGTCTCAGATTGCAAAGTTGGAGTTCGCTTCAGTTCTTATTCTTCTACGAGTGTAAGACACTGGAATGTTTGTTTGAAGGGATGCAATGCCTAACATCACTTAGAAATTTGACTATGAAGAAATGATATAGACTTGTCTTACTGCCTCGAAGTCTGAAGTTCCTAGTCAAATTAGAGGAAATTGCAATTGTTTCCTTCCCAATGATCAATTTACGCACGGAACCGGAAGGCAGAGAAGACCAAGACCTTCACTTGAGCCTTCAGAAGTTGATATTACGTGATGCACCAAACTTGGAGGATCTGCCTCGATTGCTTCTTGAGGGATCTGTTGGCTGTTTGCAATCCATTGAAATCCAGCATTGCCCCAACTTTGAGATGCTACCAGAATGGCTAAAAAATCTTAATTCACTTCAAAGACTGGAGATTCTTAATTGTCCCAAATTTTCCTATCTTCCCGATGGAATAGACCATCTCACTGCACTTAGACAACTGAAGTTTCAACAATGTCCTACATTGTGTGAAAACTGCCAACCGGAAGCTGGCGCTGATTGGTCCAAGATATCACACATCCGCGATGTTCATATTGAAGACCAAAAGATTATCAAGTCACGTTAGAGGGTATTTATTTATTTAGCAATCTAATCTATCACTGTTCGATGTACTTCTTTATAATTCTGAAATACTATTTCTTTTTCTTTTCTCCTTTTCTGATCTCTCAGGGAAAAACTTAAAAAAAAAAAAAGAGGAAATTTCTGTTTTATGAATTTTTTATATTTTAGATTTGAAATTAAACACTTCAAAATTGCTGCTGAAAAAAATTCCCAAATTGAGATGGAGCATTAATTATGGATGGTCTTATTATATAGTACTACTATATGTTCTTATGCATGACATTTTCGTTTGCATTTCCTTTTAATTTCTAGAATTCAGATTAAATGTCCTCTAATTTCCAGTCAAAAATTAAAAAAAAAATGATCATATAATTTGCTCAATGTATACAACCTTTGCAAATTTTAATAATCTGTATTTTTGAAGTCACAGGTAAATTATGAACTAGATACTTTGATGAAAATAAAGGAGTAGCAGGTGAGACTTCAACCCATCCATAGCATTCTACTATAATTAAAGTTCATCAGCAAGATTTTATATGTCAGACTTCTACGAATTGAGTTTTATATATATATATATATACATTTTTATATTAAATCAAATATATACATCTTTATGTATGCATGTCTGTATTTTTTATGCAAAATTAAATAGATTTTATTAGAATGAAAAGTTTACAAAATGTATGTATGTATGTATATATATATGTATATATGTATTTGGTACATTGGAGCAGACTAAGTCGGCAAAATTACTCAAGATGTTTATTTATATATTAAACCTATAGGAATTGCATTTTAGCTGTATTTTTAATTCATTTAGTTTTAACCAATGCAAGCAGCTCTCAAGATGGAAAATTCAGGGAAGGCGTGTTGGGTATGGAAGGCTAGCAGTAAGCATTTTACTTTGTTTGATTTACAGTCTTTTTGCTGTTGTTAAGATGCCTTCAATTAAGGACTTTATGGAATATTATTGTTGTAATAAATGAATGTGATTTTAATTTGTTTCAGATGTAATGTAATTAACAGTGCTATTCTGTAAGATTTTGTTGTGATATTATGTACCAGACATACTTAATCATGTGTTTGTTGTGTTATGACTAGTTTGTTTTAAATTGCTCGTAGTTTATCTGTATCCCATTGTGGGCTTTTTCTTGGTTTGCTTCAGATATCAAGTCTCTTGGTTTGATGTAACATTTGTTGCTTTGATGTTGCGTATTGATTGTAGTTCATGTTTGTAACATTGTTTGACCCCATGTACCTAGAATATGTATTTGTTTGCGTAATCTACTTCAGTATTCATTTCAGTGTTCTATATTCAGTTATTGTTTCCTCGGGGTGAATGATATTATCTCATTTAAAAAGCATTGGTTCTAAATAAAATCAGAACTTTACTTGGAGGTTGTCGCATAACAGTTTTTTTTTTTTTGAAATTTTTCGACGTTCGATAATAATTTTGAATCTCGATTAATTCAGAATCAAACTAAATCAAAAATCGTAAGTTCTTTCAAAATTATTTTTTTATTTACAGAACTCAAAAACTAAAACTTTACTTAAAGTTAACCATCCGTGCTGCATAACAGTTTAATTATAACAAATCAATGCACCCCTAAGTCATGTGTAAATCTTATAAAAGGTCACTTTTACTTGTTTTACACGACGGGAGAACGTGTGAAAGAAAATAGATATTTATTTGAAAATTTTATCAACTATCAGTAAATTGAATAATTTATTGCATCAAAGTGAAACTCTACGAGGTATTCATACAACACGATACTAATGATAATAAAAATATTTTTATATATTCTTTCTTCTCTCAATTTATTTGTTTTAAAAAATTCTAATTTTTGTATTTAATATTATAATTTTAATTTTTTATAATATTGATGTATCATATTTTTTATTGTCAAAAAATAAATTTTAAGTATAAAGATAAAATAAAAGGTATTCAGATATTTTGAAAAATCTATATCTTGAAACGACTCAAAAATGAAAAAAAAAATGGAAGAAATACTACCTATGTAAAAATATTCAATGTAAATAAGACCCAAAATAAAAATTTACATTATACCCATATTAAATAATTGAATTAAGTTTAAGACCACACTTAAAAATTCTTAATTGCAATAAAATTAAGTTCATTACCCATATTATTTCCACTAGGTGATGCTTAAATCTAAATATGGAATCCATCAGTCGTTTAGTTTTTTATCAGTTCGGCTTTAAAAAAAATTTTCAAGCAAAATGCATTTCGTTTCGTGTCCGTCGATACACTCACTGATTTTTTTTTTTTTTTGCGTGTCCATGGGTGTCCCTCGCGTTACGATAGGGTGGATGCTGTGATTCCTGGAAAGCATCCATTTTTCATTGTGCAAACATTGAAAGCTTTTTTTTTTTTTTTGTTCTTTTGGTGGTGATGTAGCTGATCATCAACCAAACCACAAGTATAAAAGTACTGATGGCTGCTAAAATAAAATATTTACTCTAAACTCACTTGTGTAATTTCCCGAAAACAAACTTCATTATAAATACTATACTCAATTGTCATTTACCTTTGATTACCTCTCCAGAGTTTAATTATGGCGGAATCATTTCTGGCCATCGTTGCAGAACAGATTTTGGAAAAGATAGTATCCCTGGCTGCCAAAGAAACTATATCGCTTTGGAATGTCAGTAGTGATTTGAGAAGGCTTAAGGAAACCATGACCTACATAATGCTGTGCTGTTAGATGCTGAAAAATGGCAGCACCAGAACGAGACGTTGCTACTTAGTTTGGGGAAGCTTAGAGACGTCTTATATGATGCTGAGGATGTGCTTGATGAATTCAGGTGTGAAGCGTTGCGAAAGGAGTTGATCAATCGTGGAAGCGCCACCAACAAATTAGTACGATTACCTGCTCTCTCTATTCCATTTGCATTCCCTTTGAGGATGAGTCATAAAATCAAAAAGATCAATGAAAAGCTAGATGCGATAGCTAGTGATTTCAAAAAATTTAATCTTGGACTTGAAGAGAAAGTTGAGAACCGGCGTGTTATTCTCATGGATACCCACTGCTTTGTGATACCTTTTAATGTGATAGGTCACAATTGAGACAAAGAAAACATCATAGATCTTTTAGTCAAGCCAATCGATACTGAAAATATCCCCGTCATCCCTATAGTTGGAATCGGAGGTTTAGGGAAGACCACGCTTGCTCAACTTGTGTACAACGATGAAAGGATCACTAGGGTCTTTCCCTTGAAAATATGGTTGTGTGTCGGATGAGTTTGATCTTGCTAGGTTGCTTTGTGATGTTATTTACTCCATTACGGGAGAAAGATGTAATGGTTTACCAGTTAATGCATTGCAAACTCATTTGCGAATGCTTTTAAATGGTAAAACTTTTTTACTCATTTTAGATGATGTATGGAACGAAGATCATGTAAAATGGATGGAACTGAGAGATTTACTGATAACAATGGGTAACTTTCAACAAAGTAAAATCATTGTGACTAACCGGAGTTCAAAAGTTGCTTCGATAGTGGGTACTATTGCTCCGTACAACTTGAAAGGTCTTAGTCACTAAGATTGTCTATCTTTGTTTGTAAAATGGGCATTTAGGGAAGGAGATGAGAAAATATATCCAAACCTTATGAGAATTGGTGATGAAATTGTGAAAAAATGCAAAGGGGTTCCATTGGCAGTGAGAACTTTAGGGAGCTTGCTCTACTGAAAACTGAGCGACATGAATGGGAATTTATCAAAGATAACGACATATGGAAACTTGATCAAAATGAAAATGACATTCTACCTATGCTGAAATTGAGTTATAATCATTTGCCATCTCATTTGCAAAGGTGCCTAACTCGTTTGTCATTGTTTCCAAAGGATACTATTTATGATACTGATTATATCGTCCAATTCTGGATGGCCATTGGACTTACTGAAAGCCCCAAGCAAAACGAAGAGTGGGAAGATGTTGGGTTACAATATTTCAAAGAATTATGGTCGTTGGGTTTTGTCCAAGATGTCGAGGTTGAATATACATATTACACATTTAAAATCCATGACCTAATACATGATCTCTTGTCAAATGTGTCTCAAGATGACTGTTTAACAATTTATCTTCATACAATAAATACCGCTGATCATATTCGACATCTGTCATTTTCGGGTGATAATCCATTGAGGGCTCCACAGTCATTTTTGAAGAATTTAAATGGTGTGCGGACATTGGTGATCCTACCTTCTTCAGGAAGAAATAGGATAATTGAGGAACATTTTGTGAATGCTTCCATCTTGAATTTCAAGTTCCTGCGGCTACTTGATCTCTTCTATTCATTTTTGGAAGTATTGCCCAATTCTGTTGGCACCTTGAAGCATTTAAGATATCTTGACTTATCCAGGTGTTATAGAATGAGCAAGTTTCCTCGTTCTATCTATAAGCGTCAAAGCTTGTTGACATTAAGATTGTTGGATATTGATTGCCAATTGCAACTGCCTCGCAATTTGCAAAGTTTGGTCAATCTCAGGTTTCTAGATCTAATCGGGGATACTCATGAGAAATTAACACCCACACACAGCACCCACATACACAAAATAACAAGCTCAAATCAAAAATAAAAACACAAACATATTTGATTAAACCCAAATCAAAATGGTTTACTCAAAACTCAATCAACTAACAATAAATTTTTACAACTATGAAACTTTTAAAATGAGAAAAATCTCCAAAAACTTTTTATTTGAAACTTTACCCAAAACTTAATTATACCATTTTAATAACCTACTTACGTAACTATTCTTTTGGTGTCTAACTCTCTAAGACTCTCAAACCAAAACTAAAACATTTTATTTATAAGGATAAAATTTGTTATAACTTTATTAAGCTCTCGATATGGGATATAAGATAAACTCAAAACTCTTATAACTTTCGATATGTAATTATAAGATTCAAAGCAAATCCAAAGAGATACTACGCATATAAGTGAGATTCCACCAGGATGTTGGAGTTCTCTTCAGTTCTTGTACTGCTACGGATGTGAGTTGCGGGAATATTTGTTTGAAGGGATGCAACACCTGACATCACTTCCTGACATCACTTCGAAGTTTGACTATAAAATGTTGCTCTAAACTAGTCTCACTACCACGAAGTCTGAAATTTCTAACCAAGCTGGAGTGTATTACTATAGTTGAATGCCCAATAATCAATTTACGCATGGAACTGGAAGAAAGAGAAGACTGGGACCTTCGCCTGTGCCTTTAGCAATTGGAAATACGAGGTGCACCAAAGTTGGAGGATCTACCGCGATTGCTTCTTGATAGATCTGCTAGCACTTTACAACTTATAAAAATTCACCGCTGTCCCAACTTTGAGATACTACCGGAATGGCTACAAAATCTGTCATCACTTCAAAAACTTGAGATTCTTGACTGCCCAAAATTATCCTCTCTTCCGGATGGTTTGGATCGCCTCACCTTGCTTACCCAACTACAGATTCGAAAATGTCCTACGTTGAGTGAAAAATATCAACCCGAAGTGGGTGCTGGTTGGTCTAAGATAGCACACATCCAAGAGGTTCATATTTAAGTTCAGAAGATTTACCAGGTATGGTTTGTGGTACTTATTAATTTCTTTAACTTTTATCTCTTCATTGCTAGTTAAAATTGACCATATAAGTTCCTCTCTACGCATGTATTATGCATACAACATTTGCAAATTTTAATGATTTGTACCTTTGATCGCAGGTAAATTTTGAAGTCGATGCTTTGGTGAGAATAAATGAGCGGCATGTGAGACTTCAATCCACCCATTTCCACAAGATTCATTCGAACTTAGCTTCTTTTTTTTTTTTGGAACATTGCTCGAAATTACTTTGAGTTGTATTTTTAACTCATTTCATTTAGTTTTGAACTACTGCATGCAGCTGTCATGATGGATGATTGAACCAAAGCCTATCAGTATAGAGGCTAGCGCTAGCTGGAAGCTTTTTAGTTTTTACTTTGTTTGATTTAGAGTCTTTGTGCCAATGATTTGTTGGCTTCAATTATGGACTTTATGGAAATATACTATAAAATGTATGGCTGCGTATAACCAGAAATATGAATACTTGAAATTTGTACCATTTTATATGTTCCAACTAGCAAAGCAAGTTGAGAATAAGAATATGTCATCTATCTATTATCTATCATAAAATGAAACTCAACTAGAGATGCATAGTTGGGTGACACTATGGGTGGAGATTCATCATTTATTCAACTTTATGTCAATACTGACTTTTTGCAAAAAAAAAAAAATATGTTGGAAGGAGAAAAAAAAAACAGAAAGATTGAGTCTGAAAAAGAATGAACGGTGGAAAAACAAAGAAAACAACAATCAAAATTTACTAAAACTCAAATCAATCCAAAAATTCACGCATGCAGACATCATAACCTTTTCCAACACCTATAACAAGCAAATCACATTTAAAGAAAAAATGGGGAAAAAAAGAGAACATCAGAAAAACAAATTGAGAAAAAAAATTGTTTAGGTTGTTTTAAAGTTACAATGCCCACTTGGTACCTCTCTTGAATGGTTAGGTTCTTTTTCATATATAGCTAGCTGTTTCCTTCATGTTTCCTTTCCTTTGAAATGGGCATGGCAGACAAACCAAAAATGTCGTTTTCATTAAATAAAACGATAGTGTTATTGCATCTTTCATTAAATAAAATGATAGAGTTATTACACTATCATCACTCTGCGGTCCATCTAAATCTAAGTCTAATACCATCATTGTGCTATTGCACCTTTCATTAGATGATGTATCTGCATTACTTGATGTAAACATCCTTGGAATTGACCCATTAATTGTGAGTGTTCCCATATTTTTGTAATTAGCATAAGGAAGGATGATAACGGATTAAATCAATGTGAATTTTTATTTTATTTAATTTCAATTCAATTTTTTAATTTTTACACTCAATTTTAATTTTATTTGACATCAAAATATTATTTTATTCAATTCGATTAGTATATTTATAAATTGCAACCAATTTGTTTCTATTCAAAATTAATATAATAATTTAATTTAATACAATATTCATAAAATATTATTTCTAAATATAAATATATATCTTAGTTATATATAATATAAAATTCTTATTAAATCAATACCTTAAATTAAAATATTAAATAATTATTTTATTAATATAATATATATAAACATAAAAGTAAATAAATAATAAAAATATTTTTTATATACATGCATCTAGTGGAGTTGGAACAACTTAAAATCCAACTTCAACTCAAACCCAATTTAAAGAAAAAAAACAGAAAAAGGAAATCCAATCCACTTTCGATCTGATTTTTTATTTAAAAAAAATTTATTTTGTTTAAAATTAATTAAAATCTCTAAGATATAAATTATTTTATCACCTAAATATAATTTTATAAAATTTTTCGATGTTAAAGTATAAGACTTATATCTTTTTATACACTCTGCTTCAGCTGTTTGTCGTGTTCTGATTCATTGATTAAACGATTATCTCATTCAAGTATCTCCATTTCGCATAAATTCATCCATTATTGTCTATCGAGGAGGCCCATAAAATGTGACTATAAGTTAAATCGCGATTTGGATTCAAAAGCATTCCTAACGTAAATACACTGGCATGAAAATTTGTGCAAATGCATTGAACACGCAATTCGATGTCCATCACGAAATCAACTTTTACTCATTGAATTTTTTGGTTTTAGTGGATGAACGCTCGATTGCATTTTTTTTTTTTTACCTTTTTAATTGTATTGAAGAGACAAAAAAAAATATTTTTATAATTTAACCTTTTTTTTTATTTAATATAATAAAATTATTATTTGATAAATTATTATTTTTATTAATTATCAATTATTTATTAATAAATTATTATTTGACATAAATTATTTGAATAAATTTATAATTATTTATTAATTTTATAAATTTTAAAATTTTAAAATTTTTTATTAAATATAATTTTTAATTTAATATCCTATATGATTTTTTATTCTCACTATAACTTAATTTATATTTAATATTTTTGTTTTATTCAAACACATATCTCACAACTATTTTTACTCTTATTATTATTATTATAATTATTTTTACTTTTATTAATATTTTTAATTTAATCAAAATCATCCTTATCATTCATTCAAATTAACTTTAACACAAAGAAGTAGAATAGTAATCAAAATCCTCTTATTAACTTAGCGTGAAAGAGGAAGACTTCGTCGAATTTTTTTTTTTTTTTTTAAATTGATTAGTTCCACAATATTAAGAAATTTGATAGATAGAAATCTTATTAACTTGTTGGGGAGTGGATGGACCGTCAACGTCTAGTCGTTTGTGTACAGTTTTCGCCAAATGAATAAATTATTCGAAAATATATACATCTTGGAAAGCTATATATGAAGATCAATTGGCTGGCTCAAGGGCAAAGTCAATGAACTGCTCAGAGAAAAAGAGAGCGTTGACCTGTCTTTTAACTTAATACCCTTCGTCTTTTCTTTGATTTCAGAGTTCAGATATGGATGAATTATTCTTATTCGAGATTGCAGAAAGTGTTTTGGAGAAGATAACTTCCCTTGCTATTGAGGAAGTTCGCTTCAGGTGTATATAATAAACCTCTCTATGCATGAAATCAGTACCATCTCACAAAGAGAGATGCATAAAAAGATGCAGAAATAAGCATAAATAAACTCAGTAAACACACACTTACAAGACAAAAGAATGTCTTTTAAGGCTCATAGTTATCGAGTATTATGTAATTTTCCATGCATAATGAGACTGATAACACATGCAGATTAGTTTGAGACAAGAAAAGAGTGGCACTCTTTAGAAGTACAAACCTCCCTTTCCTGCAGGGCTGCCTCCTTTCTGAAGAGGAAGACAAATAGCGCATAAGAAAAAGGAAAAATAAATCACAATATAACATTAAATTCTTGTAAGCCATGAAACTTGCCTGCTTAAAAGACGTGCTTCTAAAGTTACACCTTCTCCAAGATTAGCAATCTATATTGAACATGTTATGAATCAAGTAAACAAATACATAATTTTGCTTGCTGGAGCGGTATAAAGTTCATTTACATTTCTCTTGTTTAGTTTTCTTTAAACTGAGAAAAGTTCACCTGTTTCTCAAGCTGCTGAGCTCTTGCTTCTTGCTTCCTCACACCTCTCCTCTGCAAGTTGAAGCTGGGAAGGCAAATATCATGCAAAAATAACAGTATAAGACTATTATTAACATTTTCCGTAGGCCAAAGCACTTAGTTGGCTAACCTAATTACATCAGAGTTTTTGGGAGAAAATGGTTGTTGCAAAAGTTATATCCAAATGCCAGTATTCAGATAGATTATGCCCGTTCATTTGAAGATAACTGTTGCAACAATTTAGGATATTGGCTCAGTGCTTGAAGATGATGGAGAGCCAAATTGATGTGCATGAATACAATATCATTTTCCAAATAAAACTTTTCATACAACTTTACTAGATACAACAATAGAACAAGTTACATAACAAAGAAGAAAAAAGTTGCTGGAATCACCTTTTCAATTAAACTTTCATTTTCATCCTGTAGCATATCAAGCTGCCATGAAATTCACACCACATTACTGGAAGATAAAAATAAACATTTTCCTAAGCTTCTTCATGTGTTTGATCACATAGACTGAAAATTGAAGTGTTCAGACTTGAACAAATTAATTAGGTTTTTGAAAAAGAAGATATGATGACCTATACACCTGCTTTCAAATAATTCCTTAGAAACAAAAAAGAAAAAAATAAAATTGCAACTAATATATGCTAGAAGGAAACACATATTTAGCTTAACGTGACTGTACCTCATCTTGTAAAGCAGAAGTAGACTGCTGTCTTCCCCTATCTTTCAAACTGCTCATACTCCCAAAATCTGAAGACAATCTGCTTACACTATAAATTTTAGAGCACTATAGATGAAACAAAGAAAGAACCTAAACCAGTGCAATGGGCATTTTACATGATCCCAGGATCTTGAGACCCTAACATTATTAATTGAGAAAAACGCATGACGGTGATGGGCTTAAATACTTCCAGGGGAGGGCATTATGCATTCTTGAATACTGGAAGAGCAGCAACAAAGCCTTTCTTACTGTAGAGATGAAAACATAAGGACCTGAATTACTCATATATATCTATTATCTTGTGACTATGTTATATAAGAATGTTCTTAATGTTGTTTAAATTTATGACACTCAATCGCTTCTAAATCACGAATCAGAGAAGTTGCTCCATTTGATGGCAGATTTCCTCATTCTCTTTCTAATATATCTAAAACTTCAAAGACCAAGTTAAAAGGGAAAATTCACATTATATGTATAAAACTAACAAAAAAAAATAAGGGTGACGAAAGAAAAAAGTTGGAGGGGATTACGATATGGATGATAACTTCATCCTTCAAACTGAAATCACACCAGCTTAGAGCTATAATATACCGTTTATCTCTCCGATTATCAGTTGAAGCCTCTGTTGAACTAACAGATGAGGTTGGCTTCAGTGGCATAGGCACTGTATGAGGTATCACAGGAACTGCCTTGACTCCTAAATGTTGGCGACCTGATGCTGTGGAACGAGCAGATAAAGGTTGCTCTATGGATCTGGTTAATGGACATAACCGGCCAGCAGTTGGCTGTTCTGCAGAACCCTGCAGAGATGGTTGTCCGCCTGAAATGGAATAAGGAGACATGGGTTGCTCCACAGAGCTGATAGAGTGAGATGGTTGGCCACTTGAATAAGATGATAATGGTTGCTCCATATTGTTGACAGATAGAGAGGTTTGACTGCCTGGTGTGGAACGTGTAGATGGTGGTTGATCCTGATTGATATGAACTGACTAATAGCAAATTTAAACTTACAAGTAAGAATTACATTCATAAGTAATATAAGCATTAAACAAACAAAAAATTTAGATAACTGAGCATACTCAGTTAACAGACAAATTACTGAGGGAGAAGATGAACGTATTGCTTTTCCACAAGCAAGTCCAATGGTTGCTGTGCCACTCGCTGAACTATTATTATTTGCAAGGTCATCCACATCATTGTCCTCATCACCTGGTTGCTGTGCTACTTGTTGCACAGGCCTTTGAGCCATAGTTTTGGCCTGTGTTTACGAATGGAAGTCCATATAAGAATGCATTTCTCAGTAGCATAAAACTCCAGCATTAACCGTAAATCTTTTCCTTAAACTCACATCATAACTTGTCTGCTCAAGCTCATGCTTCTTCTCTCACATTAGCATGACAAGCAAGAAATAGCTAAAACAAATTCATAATAGGAAATCACATAATTACCATAGAAGGGCGTGACTGCATTGCCCTACCACGAGCAATACCAATGCTTGCTCTGCCACTAACTAAAAGGTCATCCTCATGATCGCCCTTATCAGATGCTTTCCGTGTAGTAACTTGTGGCAGCCGCTTCTGAGTTATGTTTTTAGTCTGCAAAATTATACAGTGCTAGTCCACTGAGAACATATTTGTTGGTAGCATCAGGCTTTTGCATGTAATGTGTAAGTCACAGAAGTTACAAACTAACGATTAGACATCTATGAATTATCTTATTCAACAAATTCCTTTGCAACTTAATATTAAACTTTCTTCCCTAAACACATTTCAAGCAGCAACCCAATTATAAACAACAATATGTTCAAATCACCAAATTTGTACTGATAAGAAAATCAAATAAGTAATTTTGCACGCAAGACCCATATGGTTACCAAACAACTAGTCAACTGAATAATACACTTCTCTTTGTAATAAGTAATAATGCATTAAGGAATATTCGGAGTCCTTAAAGACTAAATCAGTCAATTACTGATTTCCAGTGCTCAAGCATGCATGAACAGGTCACTCAATTATTAGCTTACGACTTATCTTGTTCACACTCTCACGTTCCATTTCATACCGTGTTGACAAAATGTTACATTTATCAGAGACAGCTCAAGCCAAGCTTATAAAAACACAGTACTTTCATAGCTCCAAAAGTTAAAATGACAAAAAGATAAATTTAAAATTTTAAGTCTGAAACTTAAACAACTTGAGCAATTTTAGATAAAACCTATTATATGTCCAGAGAATTTAAAATTTGTTATAAATGTAGCTCAAACTAAGAATTTAACTTGTCTAATTGCATTCATTTTCTTTCCCTGAGGCTCACTAGACAAACATGTCTATCTAAATCAGATAGTCATATAATTACCGCAGGAGAGCGTGACTGCATAGCCCTTCCACCTGCGAGCCCTATGCTTGAGGTACCACTCACTAAAAGGTCATCATCATCATTGTCCTCATCAGATGGTTGTTGTGGTGCTCGCCTTTGAGCTATGTTTTTGTTCTGGGTTTTACAAGATAACTTGCAGTAAGAACATATTTATTTGCAATGTAAAACCAGCTAGCATGCTAACATGAACAAGCTTTAGAGCAGCATAAGAGAGTTTGAAATACATTACAATGCATGACAAATTGATAATACAGTTAATAGTGGTCAAAAAAATCTTTTATAGAGAAGTGTTATTTTAACTTGTCAAATGGAATTTATTGAACTACAACAAGTTTGTGCGTCTCACTTTGACACACATGCAGCTGGTATAGCTAAAACCAAATTTGTGTTAGATAATTACTGCAGGAGACTGTGACCGCATTGCCCTTCCACCAGCGAGACCTATGCTAGCTGTGCCACTGACTAAAAGTCCATCCTCATCAGCTGGTTGTTGTGTCATCACTACTGGAGCTCGCCTTTGAGGCATGTTTTTGTGCTGGATTTTACAATGCAAGTCCAAGTAAGAATAAATTGACTTGCAATGTCATAAGTCATAACTCTACCACATGCAACCATGAACAAATTTAGAGTTTAGAGCAGCATAAGAGAATTTAATACTTAATTGAGTCATGATCATAGCTAAGGAAAGTGTCTTTTAACTTGCCTAATTCAACTCGCTCTTTTTTCTCTTACCTCTCACTTAACTAACATAGCATAGGTCAACCTAAACCAAATTCCTAGTATTAGATAATTCGATATAATTACCATAGGAGAGCGTGACTGCATTGCTCTTCCACCACCAAGCCCTATACTTGGCGTGCCAGTCACTAAAATGTCATCCTCATCATTGTCCTCATCAGCTAGTTGTTGTGTCATTGCCTGTGGAACTCGCTTTGAGCCATGTTTTTGTTCTGGATTTTACAAAGTTAAACCCAGCTGGTAAGAAGTAAGAATTATTTATTTCCAATGCCAAGCTCTTGCATAGCAAAATAGTGTTGAAAATGCCCATTAAAGAAAAGTGCCTATGACAGAACTGATAATGGGGTAAGTTTAAAAAAAACATATAAAGATATTTTAATCCATTGTTTCACTTCTTAAACAGTTCATTATTCATACTGATATGAAGCTTTAATCTCAAAATTAATGTAAAAATTGTCAAAACCATCATGTTTCGAACACATACTTGTATCCGACACCCTACCCCTGAGATCACGTAACATTAAATTACCATAGGAGAACGAGCACGAGTTGCTCTTCCACCAGCGAGTCCAATGCCTCCCGTGCCATTAATGTTATTATAATCAAGCTGGTCATCATCATCACCCTCCACGTTTTGCTGGTGTGCCATAACGGCCGCCAGCCTTTGCGCCGCCGCTTTCGTTTGCGCTTTCTTCATGTTCCCCACGCTTGCGTAGCTTGATCGCGACCGTCCGTGGCGGTGTATCGGCGACGATGATGTCAGTGGTGATGCCGGCGTCCCTGGCGTCTCCGAGTCCACCGTGGTCTGATGTCTCTCGTATGCTAACTTCCTCCTATTCATATTGACTGCAATAAACAAATTGAAAGCAAAAAGAAAAAGAAAGATAAATCAATCCATATTAAAAGAAACAAATACAAAAAACTTAAGAGTTGAACTTAAAACTTACCAGGTTGATCAAAGAGAAGACTCTGTTTTTCGGTAAAAGGTAAGAAAAACAAGCATTGTTCCGTGACACAAAATGAAAAAGGATGAGAAAATGGTGATTAGTTTTCCACGAAAATGTGGGAAATTGGAATAGTTTACGGGGACGCATTTGAAGTGAAAAATGGTAAACCAAAGGATCCGATAATTAAGGCAAGAAAAGAGGAAGTTTTAACGGTCCATTATTTTTTCTTTTTCTAGAACTGAAAGATTTTCTTTTACATGTCAAATACGTTCCTGTGGGGTGAATGTCTAATTTCATTATATTGAGGAATATTTTTGCAATTACCTAAAGTAGTAGGGTTATACGCTTGTACTTACTCGTTCAATAAACACTTTTTTAAACAATATAACAATTGAAAGTGCATTTTTTTTCATTTAACAACTTTTTTTTTCATATTTGATACTCCTGTTTCATATTTTATGTTCTTATTTGTTTTTTGGAATTAAAAAAAAAGAGAGATTTAACATGCATTATTAACTTTAATTTTTTGTAAAATATATAATTCCTAGTTTTTAATATCAAAAAATAAAAAATTATGAAAAAAAAAGTTTGGAATATAAAAAAATTAAGAATTTTAGGTTTTTAAAAAAATATATAATTTTGAAAAAAAAATGAGATTGAAAGAGTAATGACAATACAATAGAATTCTTTTAATTCTTCTATAAAAAAAATGAAATTCTTATAAAACCTTTTGTAGTGGTAGAAATGTTTAAGTAAAAATCATTTGTCTTAAGCTATGTTTTCCATGCACTACCATGTTAAATTCAAATGGTAACAAAACAAGAATTTTTTTACTCAATTTTTTTTATTAATGTTTTATTTGGATGACCAATAGAAAACGATTCCTACCACATCATCATTAGAAACCGGATTGCGACAATGCAAGCACTGATCACTCAGTAAACTGAACTGGAAACCTGTTCTTTTTCTTGCTTTTGAAACACCATTGGTGTTTTTTCGTACAATTGCGAGCGATTAACAGTAAGAACCAGGTCAATAATGTTGGAATTTAAAAAAACAAATAGGAATGAATAAGCAAAACTGATAGAAGAAAATATCAAAAGAAAAAAAAAATCTTTGACTTTAAATGCAAAACAAAATAGGAAAAACACATAGGTTAGCAAAGACATGTCACAACAGCATTTTGATGCAATATTTCTGGAAGACAGCAATAAAATGTTTTACCTGCATACAGTAATAAACTCAATTTTTATTTAAGCATAAGTGACCATTCGCTATTCAACACCCAATTAAACACAGATGCAGAGAGAAAACACCAATTTAGAACGCCTGATACCAAATAGTCCAACAAAAAAACATTTCCTCGATGTAACATAGCATGCTAAAATGACAAAGTTCCTTCACCTTGACAGGAAGATGGCAGTCGGATTTCCAGGGGATGGAGGATTCTGCTTTAGCAGGGATGCATGAGGACCAGCTTGAACATAAGCATCAGGATCAGTGGCCGACAAGACTTCTACCTCTTCAAGACCAAGTTGTCTTTTGATCAAGTCCAAGTTCTCCTTAAGGACCTGAATCTCTCCAAAGGGCAGCTTCAAATCCAGGACTTGGGCACCAATTTTAATAGCCTCATCCTTCTTGAACGTCAAGAATGGCATACAACGTTTCTGGATCTGTTTAAAGTCTGCTGCCTGACCAACAGTGCTCTCCTGCAATGCGTTCATTATCTCCCCGTCTGATGCAAAAGTATGGGTCTTATTGTCGAACTTGCTTTGGAGAATCTGCAAACACTCTGCTTGCCATCCTTCAAATTGCTCATTCACAAAGATTAGGCCTTTTAACTTGTCCTCAGTTAGCGATGTAACAGGAGCACCTTTCTTATTAGCTTTCTTTGATCCCAAAATCTGCTTCTGGAGCAGCTTTCTCATCAACACAATGGAATCTTGCAAATACTTATCGGCACTCTTGAGTTGCAGATCTGGAGAATCTGCTGTGGGCCAGCCTGCTTTCACCACAAAGCCATCCTTCTTCAAAAGCTCTCTCCAAACAAACTCCGCATAGTGAGGGCAGATTGGAGTGATAAGCCTAGTCTGCACATCCATAAACCGCCATACAAGGTCACGGTTCATGCCCCCACTGCCACAAGAGAACCTATACTCATCCCTGGCAGCTTGAAGATCATAAAAGCCAGTCTTGAGAGCCTCCCGAAACATGTAATCCCTATAATTCTGCTCAGTCATTTTGACAGCAATGTTTATCTCATTTTCAAACACCCGATCAGCATAGGTAGATGGGGGACCTGTCCTCAAAGACGATTCTGCAGCCAGAATCTCTTCCATCCATGCAATCTCTTTTGTAAGCCGTAAGATTGCAGCATTGGCAGTCTCAAACACAAAGTTTGCATCATCTACACCATCCCCAGCATCAGCCAGAGAGAATCTTGTAGCATCAGCAGAGAATTCCTCAATTGCCTGATGCAGTGTCCTGAAATTTCCAGTAGACTTGGACATCTTCTCTGAATTAAGCATAATATGTCCATTGCACCTGAATCCACAAGGCCAGTGATCCTTGGACATGATTGCTGTGTGATTGTAGATGCAAAATGTTAAATGGTTCTGGATAAGGTCTTTTCCAGAAACCCTAAGATCAAATGGATACCAGTACTCAAACTCCTGCTTCATCTTGTTAAGAACAGAGGATGGGATATCAGAAGATTTGGGATACTGACCACCACAGAAGAGAAATTCCCAGACCTCATCAGTCATCTGGGCAGGTTTAACCAGATCAGCACTTTTTCCGTACATGTCCCCATTTTGTAAAAGATGAGCAACTGTGTAATAAGCCATGTAAATGGTTGAGTCGGATAATGACTCAACAAGGAATTCTGCATCCCAAGGAATGCGAGTCCCAAGCCCAAAGGATCGTGAGCAAGCCCATTGGTTCAACCATCCTAAAGTATGTTCAAAGCCATGTCGTGTCTCATCAGAGTATAGATTCATGTTGGATAAGCACTCCTCAGCTAGTTGTTTCCATTCCGGTTCACCATATGTGATGTACCATTGATCTGTAAGAGCCACAACACACTCATCACCAGACCTTGACATAACCTTCTTCTCAGGCTCACTATAAATTATTGCCTGGCCCGTCTCAATCAGTTTGGTCCTTATCAGTGCCTTAGCTTCATGGACTCTTCTTCCTGCATACTCTCCAACAGTCATGGTTCCCTCTGTAAAACCTCTCAAGTACACCAACCTCTTCGCCTCAGCAAGCTTTTCTTTCTCATTCTGACTTTTGATTTTCAGATCCACACAAACTTTTTCAGCTGCCCTGTCTCCAAATTCTGGGATGTCAATGATGGGTATAATCTCAAATGGCAATACCCATTCATCCTTCACCCCAAACTTTTCCCGAAAAGCGGGTTTTGCTTTCAAATCATGTAAGGCCATATAATCATCAGGAGCATCGCTGGGAACACTGGTCACGATCCCTGTACCTTTGTCCGTTAGAATTGTCATCATTGGAAGAGCATATATGATCTCATTAAATGAGAGAGGAGATTTTACAGGAAGACCAATCAGATCATAACCAGTCAGTTCAACCAAGCAAGTAGGTTTTTCAGGGACGCGGGAGAGCTTCTGATAAGCAAGGTTGAGTGCTGCTCTCTCAGTCAGAATAAATATCTCAGTTTCATTGATTTCAAAGGCTCCGTATTTCCCATTAGGCAAAACCCAGCAGTTTGTTTGCCCATACATGGTCTCAGGCCTCAATGTTGCAGCAGCCAAAAACACTTTTTTCCCTTCCAAAACACGCATTTTAGCTGGAAAAGGTGGCACCACTTCCATTTTAATAATAGTATACTCTTGAGGCTGAACTCCTTCACCAGTTGCCCTATCATGATCAGCACATGGCTGACCATCCAATGGAGAATATATAGTATACCTCATATCTTTAACAATCTTACCCATCGATTTCAACTTCCTCATCTGCCACTTAACAAACGAATCAAAAAACGGATTCATATCTGTGGTCACAAATGACCTTCTCCAATCACAACCTAATCCAAAAGCCTTGAGGTCTTGAACAGCCAATGGCGGAAAGAACTTCAACCATTCATACGGGTTCTGAAACTTTGATATCTCACTATCTGAAAGTCCAAAACTCCTCATAATTTCCCACTGAAACATCTGTCCGCTAGATTTAGATGCCGCCTTAGACTTTTTACCTTTAAACTTATCAGGCGCCACATTGGCATCTTCATTTGGGTCAGATTCTTCTGTTGGGTTAGGTTCCTCATCTACTTCCTCATGAGGAAAAATGGGTGGATCACCAAATTGTTTGATTTCCCTAGCAAGTTTATCAGCTGAAGCCTTGATTGGCATACCGGTACAGTGAAAAGCAAAAGGCAATAACACATTGGCACCTCTTAATCTATGATAAGCAGCAGCAAACTCGAGTTTCGAAAGCGAAAAGGCATGGCCCAGATGTAAAAGACCATTCATATAAGGAAAAGGAAAGTTCCCAAAGAATTTTTCACCTGGTTGAGGTGGTTTTTCATTGGGTTCAGCTTTAAACACATCTTTTTCTTCCCACCAAACTCTAACCTTTGACTCGATTTCCAGGAGTTTGTCTCTCCTGGCATAGCTCTTGCCTCCCTCTGTTGCCATCTCGTGAAACCGATGAAAACTGTTCAAAACCAAAACAAAATAAAATTCATGAAAATGAAACAGAAAGAAAACCAAAAAAAAAAAAAAAATGGAAGAATCTTTGGAAAAGAAAGTGCCTGAGTTTATTGAGGAAGATGGTGTTGTGCCTACGAAGAATCTTTGCTGAGTTGCGACGGATACAGAGCAAATGGGTGGAGATGAAGGAGGATAAAGAGAAAAGAGAGAGACTGCGTTGAGTTTCAGTTCCAGTTACAGGACTAGATTCTCATTGTTTGTTTTTACAGGTTTTTGGAGTTTTAATGATTATTAATTTTAAATTAAAAAGGCCTGCCCCAACTTTTTAACCGATCAAAAAAGTGATATTAGAGTAAGGGTTATTTTGAAATATTGATACAAAAATAACAAATGATAAAAATAAATTTTATATGAGATCATGAAGATTGATACAGATTCTATGATAAAATTGATAGCATTAAATTATTTAACTTGAAAGCCTATAATGAAAAATTATTTATACTGTAAAGATTTATATGAGTCAATATTAGGTGATTCGACTAAACCAACAGATATGAAAAATGAAAGCTGAAAGAAGCCATATAAAAAGACACTAGCTACAATCAAAAAATGGATTGATATCAACGTGTTCCATCATGTAGCATAAAAAATAGATGTTTACACTATTTGAAAAAAATTGACATTCTATGAAAGAAAAATAAGTATGAATAAAGTTATACTTATTAAAAAGCTAGTAACTTTACAGTACATGGATGAATGATCGATTACAGAGCACTTGAATAATTTTCAAGATATATTTAATTTGATGACTAATATGGAGCTTAAGATAAATGATGAAATGAATGTGTTATTTTTTTTAGGTTTATTGCTAGATAGCTAAAATACTCTAGTTGTGATTATTTTTAATTTAGCTCCTGATTACAATGTAATATTAAAGATGATAAAAGATAGTATGCTTGATGAAGAAGTAAGGTAAAAAGATTTAGACCCTGAGAATCAAGCTCATGTCACAAAGAACAAGGGTAGAAACATTAACAAAAGTCAAAACTTAAAAGGTCATAGTAAATCTAAACATAAATCCAAGTTCAGAGATAAAATGAAGTGCTTTCATTATAGTAAAACAGGTCATATAAAGTAATACTACAAAATCTTAATGCAAGAGTGAAAAGATCAGAAAGATATGAGTTCAGATGATGACAATGTTACATTAGCGAATTCAAATAATAATTCAGTTACTTTAATTTGTACACATAATAATTATAATCATGTTGGTGATCCTAACATTAAGTGAATAGTTAACATAAGAGCGACACATCATTGTGTTCCTAAGAAAAAGTTATTTATAACTTACAAAGCATAAGACTTTGGTTACACCAAAATGAAAAATAAGAGTGTATCACAGATTATTATAATTAGTGATATTATTATATAAATTAGTACAAGCTACATATTAACTTTAAGGGATGTCAGACACATTTTAGATATAAAAATGAACTTGCTTGTTATTAATGTCATTGATAAGGAACGTTATTAGAGTTAACAAAAGAATGGATAGTAGAGCTTCTTAAAAGATCTATGGTAGTTGCAAGAAAAAAATTATGCTACACAATATACAAGATATAGATGCAATTGAAAGGCAACTAGATAAATGCCATTAAGAATGATACTTCAACAAACTTGTGGCACAAGAGGCTAGCACACATAAGCAAGAAGGGGTTATAGCTATTCGCAAGGCAATCATTTATTATCTTAACCAAAAGTATATCTCTTAATTTATATGATCATTATCTATTTGACAAGTATTGTAGAATTTTTTTTCATAAGAGTTCTCAAAGAAAAGAAAATATATTAGAATTGATTCATTCTGACATATATAGTCCCATCGAGGTTGAGTCATTGGGTGATAGTAGGTATTTTGTTACTTTTATTTATGATGCTTAATGCAAGACTTAAATGTATATGTTGAAAAATAAAAATTAGGTATTGTAGTATTTTTAAAATTTTCATACTATGGTTAAAAGGATGATAAAGATGCCTTTGAAGTATATTTAAACTGATAATGGTGAGAAATACACATCCAAAAACTTTGAAAAGTCTTGTTCAAAGTATGGGATCAAATATGAAATGACAGAACCTGAAACACCATAGCATAATGGTATAGCTAAAAGGATAAACTACATCATTATAGAAAAAGTCAAATATATGTTAAGAATAACAAAATTACCAAAGTCATTTTAGGGTGAAACAACCAATACAACTTATTATTTTTTTAACAGATCACCATCAGTTCCTTTGGGCTTTGATATTTTAAAAAAATATATGGATAGGAAAAAATGCTTCATGCTCTTACTTAAAAGTTTTTAGGTGTAAAGCATTTATACATGTGCTAAAAAAATAGAGGTCAAAGTTTGACAATAAAAACACGTAGTGTGTGTTTGTAAGATATGGTGATAAAAAATTTAGCTACAAAGTATGGATCCAATGAAGATAAAGATAGTCAAAAGTAAAGATGTGATCTCTCATAAAAGAAATTATAGTAGATCTTGAGAAAAATAAAAAGACTACTCAAGTTGTTGTTGAATGTGATGTTTTAACATCAACAAGGGTTCCACAAAAAAAGCCACAGATAGTGAAAATAAGCAATAAAAAAAAACTTGAGGATATGAATAAGTTAGACAAAGTTAGTGATGAGTTAGATGCAATAAATTTTGAATAAGAGGAGTAATTTTCTTTACCTGAGAGTGTTGAGCATGGTGAACAGTCCTATCCATCAAAGAGTGTTAAGTAGAGAGAGCTACCTTCAACATCGGTAGTGCAAAGTCTCAGCCTAAAAGATCTATTAGATAGCACAAACCATCCACTAGGGTATCCAAGTTTAAATTTTATTTTAATTATCAATGAAAGAAAGCCAGAAAGCTTTCAAGATATGCAAACTACTTCGGATAAATAGCATTGGTTAAAAGCAATGAAATAAAAGATAGAGTCATTGTAAAAAAATGGTACATATGATCTTGTTAAACTATAGAAAGGAAATAAGTCGTTGAATAATAAATGGGTATTCAAGTTGAAAAAAGAGGATGATAAGTTAATGAGGTATAAAGCTCGATTGGTGGTAAAAGATTTTTGTCAAAAACCTGACATTGATTTTAATGAGATCTTCTCTCCAGTTGTAAAGATGAGTTCTATTCGAGTGATACTAGAATTAGTAGCTAGTTTGAATCTTGAGCTTGAGCAACTTGATGTCAAGACTGCATTCTTGCATAGTGACTTGCAAGAGGATATTTATATGGATTAGCCTAAGAATTTTGAAGTGAAAAGGAAAAAGTACTTAGTTTGCAAATTGAAAAAAAGTTTGTATAGCTTGAAATAAGCTCCATGATAGTGGTATAAAAAATTTTATTCTTTTATGGTGAGCAAAAGTTATAAAAAAAAAGTAACAAATTTTTATGAGTACGTCAAAAAAATTTTGATGGTAACTTAATTATTCTCTTATTATATGTTGATGATATGTTGATTATGGGACAAGATGCTAGTATGGTTCATAAATTGGAAGAACAATTATCTAAGTCTTTTAACATGAAAGATTTAAATCCAACAAGGCAGATTCTCGGTATGAATATTATCCAAGATAGGAGAGCTAAAAAATTATGGTTGTCACAGAAAAATATGTTGAACGAGTGCTTAGTAGATTCAATATGTAACATGCTAAATTAATTAGTAGTCCACTTGCCAAAGATTTTCATTCGAGTAAAAAATCTTATATGGTGACTAAGGAAGAGTAACTAGCTATGTCTAGTATTTCTTATTCTTCTGTAGTCGATTTCTTGATGTATCTTATGGTTTGCATATAACCTAACATTGCTTATGCAGTTGGTGTAATGAGCAGATTTCTTTCTAATTTAGGAAGGTTCACTGAGAAGTAGTGAAATGAATTTTTAGATATTTAAAGGGCACCTCAAAAATATGCTTGAGTTACAGAATTTCACAATCAATTCTAGAAGGGTTTACTAATGCTAACTTGACGATGATCTTGATGGTAGAAAATCTACTTTAAAATATTTGTTCACTTTTGTAGGAAAAGCTATCTTGATAGTCTAAGTTGTAAAAGTGTGTTACCTTATCAACTACAGAGGCTGAGTATATTACAATAATCAAAGCAGGTAAAGAAATACTTTGGATGAAACATTTTTTTCTTAAATTGAGGTTGAATCAAAAAGAGTATATGGTATTTTGTGATAGCCAAATGCTTCAGATTTGAGTAAGAATGCTATGTACCATACTAAATCAAAGCACATTGATTGTTAGATGTCATTGGTTATTTTCGATAATTGAAGAACAGCGGATGCTATTGAGAAAAATCATATTGATGTGAATGTAGTAGATATATTGACTAAGATACTTCCTAGAAAAAAGCTTAAGCTCTGTAGTAACTTGGCCAGAATGGATTTCTTGGCTAAGGTAAGTTTCAAATGAAATTGCTATGATGATGAATCTCCTCATAATGGGGTTAAATAAAGAGATTGTTAGGAATATGTGGGATCCAACCCCATGATATTAGTCTTAACCATTCAAAGGCCATGGGCCTTATGTGTTTTAAGCTACCCTAAGAGAGCCTTAGGTAATAAAAGAAAAAAAAAGTTGCATTTTTTGGTAAGAAACAGAAGGTTAAGTGTCAAATACAAAAAAGAAAAGCCAAAAAAATAAAGAGAAAAGAGAGAAAGGAGAGTTAATTAAACAGAATCAATCTATGGTTTGATTGAGTTGAAACTTTGTCAACAGGTTTGCAATTCAGAGTTTCACATTCTAAACAGTGAAAATCAGGTTTGAAGCTTTTTAAGAACAAATCCAAGGAATATTTGTTGAGTCACCGATTTGATGAGATTTCTCCAATTATCTTTCTAGTTATTGACTAGCTCTAATTTTAGCTAAAAAAAAACTTTGTATATTCATTATTTAATAGTAAAGATTTTTCTAATGATTTGTGATTTTTTCTCTTTTTACTGAAAGGTTTTTCATATAAATCTTAATGTGTTTTATTTTTCTTATGTTGTTGATTGTTGATTATTGTTTATTATTGTGAATCTATTGCGATATATTATAATATATTACTTCTGCTATGTTGTATTTGTTGCTTTACGTCCAACAAATAAGATGTTTCGCCTTAGTTTGGGGAAGCTTAGAGACGTCTTATATGATGCTAAAGATGTGCTTGATAAATTCAGGTGTGAAGCGCTGTAAAAGGAGTTGATCAATCGTGGAAGCACCACCACCAAATTGGTACAATTCCCTGCCCTCTCTATTCCATTTGCATTCCCTTTAAGGATAAGTCATAAAATCAAAAGAATCAACGAAAAGCTAGATACGATTGCTAGTGATTTCAAAAAATTTAATCTTGGACTTGAAGAGAAAGTTCAGAACCGACATGTTAGTCTTAGAGATGCCCACTCCTTTGTTATACCTTCTAATGTGATAGGTCGAAATCAAGCCAAAGAAAACATCATAGATGTTTTAGTCAAGCCAACCGTTTTTGAAAAAATCCCCGTCATCCCTATAGTTGGAATCGGAGGTTTAAGGAAAACCACACTTGCTCAACTTGTGTACAACGATGAAAGGATCACTAAGGTCTTTCCCTTGAAAATATGGGTGTACGTGTTAGATGAGTTTGGTCTTGCTAGGTTGCTCTGTGATATTATTTACTCCATTACGGAGGAAAGATGTAATGGCTTGCCAGTTAATGCATTGCAAACTCATTTGCGAATGCTTTTAAATGGTAAAACTTTTTTGCTTGCTTTAGATGATGTATGGAACAAAGATCATGTAAAATGGATGGAACTGAGAGATTTACTGATGACGATGGGTAACTTTCAACAAAGTAAAATTATTGTGACTGCACGAAGTTCAAAAGTTGCTTCGACCGTGAGTACTATTGCTCCATACAACTTGAATGGTCTTAGCCACAAAGACTGTCTGTCTTTGTAAAACGGGCATTTCAGGAAGGGGATGAGAAAGTTTACCGAAACCTTATGAGAATTGGTGACGAAATTGTGAAAAAATCCAAAGGGGTTCCATTGGCAATGAGAACTTTAGGGAGCTTACTCTACATGAAAACTGAGCTTCATGAATGGGAATTTATAAAAGATAATGACATATGGAAACTTAATCAAAATGAAAATGGCATCCTACCTATGCTGAAATTGAGTTATAGTCATTTGCCATCTCATTTGCAAAGGTCTTAACTTATTTGTCATTGTTTCCAAAGGACATTATTTATGATACTGATTATATCGTCCAATTCTGGATGGCCATTGGACTTATTGAAAGCCCTAAGCAAAACGAAGAGTGAGAAGATGTTGGGTTACGATATTTCAAAGAATTATGGTTGAGGGGTTCTGTCCAAGATGTCGAGGATAAACATCCATTTTACACATTTAAAATCCATGGCCTAATGCATGATCTCTTGTCAAATATGTCTCAAGATGACTGCTTAACAATTTATCCTCATACGGTAAATGCTGCTAAAAATACTCGACATCTGTTATTTTCGAATGATAATCCATTGGGAGCTCCACAATCATTTTCGAAGAATTTAAAAGTTGTGCGGACATTGGTGATCTTACCTTCTTCAGGAAGAAATAGGATAATTGAGGAACATTTTGTAAATGCTTCTATCTTGAATTTCGAGTTCCTTCGGCTACTTGATCTCTCCTCTTCATCTTGGGATGTATTGCCCAATTCCGTTGGCACCTGGAAGCATTTAAGATATCTTAACTTATCCAGGTATCGAAGAATGAGGAAACTTCCTACTTCTATCCGTAAACTTCAGAGCTTGCTGACATTACGGTTAGCTGGCGTTCCACTGATTGAAGTACCTGAATGTTTGCAAAGCTTGATTAAGTCTCAGATTTCTAGAGATAGCCACAGATTCTGTGGTTTTAAGGGATATTCAACCAGGATGTTAGAGTTCGCTTCAGTTGTTGCGCTTGTTCGACTGTGATATGATAGAATCTATATTTGATGGGATGCAACTCCTCACATCACTTGGAAGATTGGATATCCAAAGCTGCTCTAGATTGATTTCACTGCCAAGAAGTCTGAAATTTCTAACCAAATTAGAGGAAATCAATATCAATGGTTGCCAAAAAATCAATTTGTCAATGGAACAAGGAGAAGAAGACCAAGACCTTCAAAACTTTAACAATATTGGAAGCAGAAGCGTTGGAGGATTTGCCACGGTTGCTTCTTCAAGGATCAGCTAGCCTTTTTAAATCCATGCCAATAAAGAGATGTCCCAAATTCAAGGTACTACCGGAATGGATGCAAAATCTCACATCACTTAACAGGTTGGAGCTTGAAAGTTGTCTAGCATTATCCTTTGTTCCCGAAGGACTGAATCGCCTCACTGCACTTAGACAAGTAAAGATTCAAATATGTCCTGCGCTACGCCAAAATTGACAACCTGGGGTTGGTGCTGATTGGTCCAAGATTGCACACGTTCAAGAGGTTCATATTGAAGATTAGTATATCGTCAAGCCGCGCTCAAGGTGTTACCAATCTCTCATTCTTTTTTCTTCCCTTATGAGATTTCTTTTTTCATATTAAATTTTCCAGAATACAGAATTATAAGAAAATTGCTCTAAATGATATGTGCTAGTCAATTCATCCATCTTCCTGAAATATCTAACATTTGCATTGATTTTGAAATGATCATAGGTAAATTGGTCCGGGTGCTTTGGTAAAAAATAAAAGTGCAAGCAGGTGAGACGATTTCATTCAATCTATTTAGCTTGTTTGTTATCAGCAACATTTCATGAGAATCCTTCAATTTTTGCTACACTTTTTCATATACTATTACTCTTATAGGATCTGTTTGATTTAGATTTTTTGCTAATTATCTTTTGTTTTTGGATGCATAAAGGCAAATAAAAATATAATCATCCGTTTTAAAAGGTTACAATTAACTATAGCTAAGTGATAGAAATAGTCATAGCTTGTGGGCCTTCTATAAGATGAATGTAATTACAATATTGTCTTGTGTTTCTCTTTGTAGTTACTGTCAAACTGAGATACTTAGGTGCATGTGTCATAGGTTGAAATTTAAACTTCGAACCTGCGCGGCTTCGAGATCCAGACATCCACTCATTCGACACTATTTCGAGACCCGGACATCCACTCATTCGATGTCTCAGATCAATCTAACCGTCACGGTTCACACCCTTGTGAGGTATTATCCACTCTGATCCCCTTGACTTCACAGTTTTGTCCTACAAAAAGGACCTCATAAAGAAGAAGTGTATGAACCCTTTTATACTCTAGTGACCCTCCTATTATGTTCGATGTGGGATTCAAGACTCTTCTTTAGGTCCGTAACATTCTCCCCCACCCAACCTCATGACGCCCTCGTCACGACGGCTGGCCACCCTGCCTACCTCCCTCAAGGTGCTCGACGTGGATCGAATGGTTTAGGGCTGGCTCTGATACCACTTGTCACGGGTCGAGATTTAAGCTCCGAATTCGTACAGCTTCGAGACCCGGGCATCTATTCATCCGATATCTCAGATCAACCTAACCGTCATGATTTACACCCTTGTGAGTTATTGTTCGCTCTGGCTCCCTTGGCCTCACGGTTTTATCTTACAAAAAGTGCCTCACAATAAAAAAGTGGTGTGAATCCTTTTATACCCTAAGGACCCTCTTATTATGTTTGATGTGAGATTCAAGACTCTTCTTTGAGCTCGTGACACATGCCTCTGTCTACCTAGGAACTCACTTTCAGTTGTATTTTAAGATCTAAAACTCATTTGGCTTCAAATCAAACCACTGCGGATAGCTCTTATGGTGTTGGAAAATTCAGCCAAACCCTGCAAGGCGCCGTTTGTTCAAAGCTTTTACTTTCTTTGACAATCATGTGTCTTGAACCAGACCTGTTTATCTGTTTGCCTAATACTTGCGCTTTAACTATTTGTTTGTGTTCTATCTGTTTGTGATTGGATCCTTTGGAATGAAACCATCATCTCATAACTGTTGGGTGACTCCTTCGGGACAAAAGAACTCTTCTTGCTTGAAAAGGGAACATCAGGCATTCAACATGAAGTGCCCATTTCTTATTCAACCCAATGAGACTTCGACCTCCGTCGTGTAGTGTAAGATTTTAGACTATCTCATCCCAATGAAATTCACCCCAAGTCATTCAAGACCTTGACCTAATATTTGAGTTTTTGGTTTAACAAGTCCTGTCGTGTCAGCTAGATGTTGAGCTTTTTGTTTTGGGCGTTACCATTTTCAGGGCCTAAGCCCTCCGAAACTAAAAGCTACATTGCCCATTTCCCTATAACTGTATGTGCGGCTTATCAAAACAAAAAATTAAACACTACCAAGTACCAATTTAAAAGAGCGACACGATCAAATCAAATAGTTTTAGCTTGACTTACAGCACAAAAAGTTAAATTCACAATTTAACCAAAAAGCCCTACAACTTTGAGTTTTTCTAGAATGAACAAATAAATAGACGTGAGTTCACAAGAAGATTGGAAAATACAGGCTGGTAAGTGACGTCAATATGGGCAATGGCATATGAACCTCCAACTTCGGCCATGTTTCTAGGCACCTTTCACGCTGTAGAGTTTCCCAATATGATCTGCTTCTTCTTTAACAGTTGCGATGCTTTGGGCATTGTCTTCTGCCACGGTAATTCCAAACTCTTCCTCAAGTCCCATCACAATCTCAACCTGAAGGGGCATTCTTCCAATTATGACATGAACTACAACCAATAACCTTTAAGTAAAAGAAGCAACCAATTGATAGAAGGTACAACACAGAAAGGGGTAGAGTGGGAGAGAGCTTAGACTTGATGAAGAAATAACAAAATCGATGTCTATTGTTTTAGCCAACATGCAACAAGCGTCGACGAGGCATCTCTTTTTTTTTTTCACTTTTTTTAATATTTTTTTAATTAAATAAATTTTATAATAAAATATATCAATCAATAAAAATTATAAAATAATTTATATCCAATAAGTTTCAATCAATCTTGATCTAATGAAAGATGATTTTTTATATTGAGATTGACAAGAAACAGATAAAATTTAAAAAATAATAATAATAAATTCAGGTCAGAAGCATATTTAATCTGCTTTGTCTTAACCTATTTCAAGATATATATATTTTTTATTTATTATTTATTTAATTTTATATATGTATTTATTGTATTAATAAAATTATTATTTTTTTAATTTAAGAAATTAATATTTTAAACTCAATATGAGGTGTTAATGTAGCACTAGCTATGAGCTTTTTTTATTTTTCTCATTTTTTTATTTTATCATATTTTACTTTTTTTAATTTTTTTTGTTTTTCAATTGGATAATTTTCTTTTTTTTTAAAAAAAGGTCAATTAAGGAATCCATATGTCATTCTTGTTTATTTTTTTATCTTTCCTTGTTTTTGGAAGTTTTTTAATTAAATAAATTTTACAAAAAAATATGATAAATAGAGATAACAAAACAAAACAAAATTTACCCATAATTGGTCCTAGTTATTTTCAAAATGTTGTGCTTCAAAAGAATAATTAATATAACAAAAAATTTAAAAAAAAAAGGAAAAGACAAATAGTAAAAGCACCAATAGAGGTTTAAAAATAATAATAAAAGTTCAAATGCAATTTGATCTTGAATAATATCACTTTTCATGATTTAACATTTAAAAAATTTACTATTAAGTATCCCAATTTTGCTTTCGTTAAACACTTTACACCACTTATTAATATTGTTAGTTAAAATATAAAAAAAAATGATTCATATGTCATTTTAAAAAATAGTTTTTAATTTTTTAAAGAAAACGAATAAAAACATTTTTAGAAATTAAAAATTATAAAATTATAAATTTTTAGAAAATGACCATCTTTCCCCCTCCCCCTACCCTTCTCTTTCTCTTTGATCCCTTTCTCTCTTTTTCTTTTTTTTTTTTAACTTTTTCTTATTTTCCTTTTTTTTTTAAGTTCAAAAAGTATAAAAAAATTAAAGATGATGTGATACTTTTTTATCACATATCATAATATTACTAATTATTTTTTAACCAAATTAACTTACTGTTTATAAAGTTAATGTTTATTGCAAAATACTTAACAAATCAAAATTTAGTTACTTAATCGTGATTTTTTTTATATGTACAATATAGTTAAAAGCGATATAATTCAAAAAACTAAATTGCATATTGACCCTAATAATATTAACAATTACTTTTGATGTAAAAGATAATGATCGGATCACATAGCATTGAACTTTTGGGCTTGTATTGAAGTACAGAGAAAACAAGGGAGAACTACCAATTCCATGGCTATTGCATTAGTCAAAGTTGGAAAAAGCGAGGAACGAGGGCACAGATTTATTATGCTGTCAAGATACGCAAGTTACAAAGAAGTTTCCTTCTTTGAATTTGGACAACCCTAATGATGTCCCAGTTTGAGTAGGTAAGATTTAAGTAATGCTTCTTTAAGTAAAGTTGTTAAAGTTTTTTTTTTTTTTAAACGATCAAATAAATAATAATTTAATTTTCAAATCAACATTTATAAATTGATATATGGAGTTTGTTAAAAAATAAAAAATATTAAAAATTTATTAATTAATAATTATTAATTTTAATCCAATTAATATTAATTAATTTAAATAGAGATGAGTTTAATCCAAAATTTTATGAATAAATTTTTAATCTAATCTAATATATATTATATCATAGGATATATGCATATGTTTATCAAGTAAACATTTATGAGAATAATTTATATTTTTTACACATAGGATCCTATAAATAATTTTTAAATTTACATTGTTTTTCAAATAATCATATCTAATCACTTTTTAAATTTTAAAAATTACAAAGATTAACTTTATCTAAATCTTTTAATCCATATATATTTTATTTTATTTAAATCAAACAAAATTCATCTCTCTGTAGACACCCAATTGGGTCCAGGCCCAGATCAATTGGGCCTGGCCCAAATGGGTAAAGCCCAATTCAATTTTTATCCTGTATTATTATTTTTTTCTTTCTTTTGTATTTTATGTATTTTTATTATTTATTATTATTATGTATTTATTTTTTTATTTTTTATTAGATTAGATTTATATGTATTTTATTTATATAGTTATATATTTATTATTATATGATTATTATTTTTTTTTTGGTTTTATTTTGTAATATATTTTTGGGTTTATCTTATTTTATTTGTTATTATTTTTTTATTTTTATACTATAATATCTTTTGATTTATCTTTTCTAATTATCTAGTATTTTTTTTATTTTGATTTTTTATTTTGGAGGGCTAAGATTGAAGGCTGAAGAATCCCACTGTGGAGGAGAATTCAATCAAAAGAGTCCAATTGGATTCAAAGATTAAATCTCCGTCCAAGGAGGAATTATGATTGATCAGGAACTCCTGATCAACCCCTGTAAAAGGCACCTCCTGGAACAAATGATGGACACAAGAAAACAGTAAGCAAAAGCTACTGATTGAGAGTATAGGGGCATATAGAGAGCTAAGAAAAGGTTTAGGAGTGTTCTGGGAGTGAGAAAAAATTTTTTTGAAGTTTTTTGGTGATTTTTTTTCTGGAAATTTTAGATTCCGGTGAATTTTTCGATGAACCTTGAAGTTTTCGGTGACCTACCCAGTTTTCAACGAATAATCCCAGAAACCGGTGATCTTTCGGCCAACTTCCGGCAAACCTCCGATGAAATTTCCAGATTCCGACGACATTTCTCAGAATCTAACAAAAATTCCACCGATGTTCTTCGGCCTTTTAGAGAAAAGTGAGAGGAAAAAGGAAGAAGAGAGAGAGGGGGGAAAAGGTTTCTGCCGAAAAACGAAAGGAACTGCCTTTTATACCCTCCCAAAACGACGTCGTTTTGGCTTTAAGTAACCAGAGGATCCGCGCGTTTTACCGAAACCCAACCCGACCCGAGCGTTGACCCGCTTTTCTGACCCGCGTGTGCCTGCCCCCTTTCGAGCCAAGTCAAGTCGAGCCGAGCTTCCCAAGCTGTCGACCCAAGCCATTTCCCTTCCTTGAGCCGATCCGATAGCCGAGCAGCTCCAGGTTTTTTTTTTTTTTTTTTAGAATTTTTATTTATTTATTTGTTTTATTTATTTATTTATTTATTAGGTTAGATTTATTTAATATTTTTTATCTTTATCTTATTTTTTTTTACTTTTTTTTATTTTTTATCTTTATTTATTTTCACTTTTATTTTGTTCTATTTTCTTTAAATAAAAATCAAAGTTTCAAAAAAATATTTTTGAGGAAAAGTTGAAAGTATCAATTTTCCTTAGAAATAAATGTCCAAAAAAATATTTTTGGGGAAAAGTTGAAAGTATCAATTTTCCTTAAAAATAAATTTTCAAAAAAGGATTTTTGAGGAAAAGTTGAAAGTATCAGTTTTCCTTGAAAATCAAAGTTTCAAAAAATATTTTTGAGGAAAAGTTGAAAGTATCAATTTTCTTTAAAAATCAAAATTTTTGAAAATTATTTTTAGGGAAAAGTTGAAAGTATCAATTTTCCTTAAAAATAAATTTTCAAAGTTTCAAAAAATATTTTTGAGAAAAAGTTGAAAGTATCAATTTTCCTTAGAAATAAATTTTCAAAAAATATTTTTGGGGAAAAGTTGAAAGTATCAATTTTCCCTACACAAGAACAATCATCTTTTCCTTCTTTTCTATTTTGATTTTGATTTTTCTTTAATTAATCCGACGACGGAGCCTCTGCAAGTGAAACGATAGTTTTTCTTGCATACTCTTGAGGTGAGGGAATTTTCGCAATTTGTTGCTAAAAGTATTAGAGTCAATTGAGAATAATTTCCAATAATTAATTACTTGGTAAAATTTTAAGGCTTTTTGGATAACACAAATTTAAGCTGGTACCATCTTTTGATGGGCGTTGTGAGGGTGCTATAACCTTCCTCACACGTAACCGAACTCCCGAACCCTGTTCTGGTTAGCAGACCTGAACCTATTCTTTTAAGGACCCTTAAACTTAGGTGTTCTCTGAAAGGACAGATTCTTTAGGTGGCCAATCACACCTAGATAAAAAAGATTGGTGACGACTCCCTTAAGTTAATGTCTAGCGATAGATCCTGGATCTAGATGGTATGACAGCTTGGCGACTCTACTAGGGACTTTGAGAGTCAGGCCAACAAATAATTTGTGTTATCCAAAAGCCTAATAAAATTGAACCATTTTTTTTGTATATATGTGTTACTATTCATGTTTTATTTACCTTGTTAATTATGTCATTCATGTGCATGTGCATAACATGAGCTCTACACCCGAGCTCCGTCCCTCTAGGAGGGAGTAAAGTACCTATTGCTTTCGTGAGGTCTAATGCCTCCGCAGTGGCTAGCAAAATACTCCCACTCAAATTGAACCTTTTTCGCTTGTAGCCTATTATATCCATTTTTTTTATGACCCTTCACCTTGGCTTACATTACAACCTTGAAAAGTCCATTTAGATCAAGTGTGAATACTCAATTTAAATGATCATATATTGAGTGAAGGTATGCTCATGAGGAAGCAATGGAATCATGCTCTAAAGTTTGATGTATGAAAGATATCAATAATGGATGAAAAATAAAAAAAACAAAACGAAAAAAAAGAAAGAAGAAAGAAATGAGAAAATGAAAAAAGGAGATTCAAATTGAAAACCTGGAAGGTTGATTTTGATAGAAAAAGATCCAGGTCAAATGGCTCACATGAATGGAAGATCAAAGACATCTGAAGATCCCTCAAAGACTGGGGCAAAGTTTGCCAAGCTCAAGTTGACTTCAACAGTAAATGGAATGAGTTTTTGAAAAAGAATCCTAGATTAATGTTGAGAATTGTCTGAATATTCATCATTTGGACATACCATCCATCCCAATGACATGTATCCAATTTATTTCCTTTTCCATTTGCTTTGTACCAAAACAAATCTTCATTGATTATCTTTACCATAGTTCACCTTCTGTTCTCTTATTGTTACACCTTTAGAATGAATTGAGAAAATGCTTGATTACATTGTATTTGTCCAGATTTGAAATGATAATGAATGAATGAATATGTGCTTAAAAGAGTCTTGTATTCATTTGAAAAGAAATCTAAGATGATGGTGGTGACAAAATGGTAGAGACCTAAAATAGATTATTTGGAAGAATATATGATGTGACCAAATAGAGAGTATGATGGGGTAAATTTTGAAAAGTGGTATAACCAAGAGATGAGTACAAGGATGAATTTATCGATATGACTTGTAAGTTATGATTGAATGATGAGAACAATCAATGGACAGAGTTTGTTTTGAAATGGTTAATGCTGAGACAATGACCCAGTGATGGTGGATGAAACTTGTTTTGAAATTTGCTAGTGCTGAGAAATTCATTGAATGATGGTCAAGTGATGATCAATTGATGAAGCTTATTCCAAAGTATTGAGAAACTGAACAAGAAAGAATGTGAGTGGAAAAGATAATTGAGAGCTACACTAGTTCAATCTTAGAAGAGCAGTGCAATTGGATCCTGGAAGAATCAAAGGGCTTGACACCCAAGAAAGAAAAAAAGAGCTTGAGAAACTTGAGTACCATACATTGAACAGGAATTAATTGGCCAACATTTGCATAGCATGCATTGAAATTCATATGCATTCGCATAGCATACACTACTTTCAGAAAAGTATAGTGTATAAATTCAAGAAGTAAAGGTGTTCCAACATCCCACATGAAGAAGACAGATATGAAGATATTTTGCAAAATTGAAAAAGAAAAAGCTTGTCAAATAAGTTCCTAATCCTTGAAATAGGATGTCTTTTGGTATCAGGGTTGATTTATAAGACCTTTGGGCATAATCTCCTGAAATTTCTTCAAACACAACTTTCAACTCCTTTGGTCATGATTGTCAAGGAGCAATTTACTTTTCCAAGTTCCGTTGCCTCTGTTTAGAGGAGCAATTTACTTTTTCAAAGTCGTGGTGCCTCTGTTTAGAGGAGCAATTTACTTTTTCAAAGTCGTGGTGCCTCTGTTTAGATGAGCAATTTATTTTCCAAAGTCGTGGTGCCTCTGTTTAGAAGAGCAATTTACTTTTCAAAGTCGTGGTGCCTCTGTTTAGATGAGCAATTTACTTTCCAAAGTCGTGGTGCCTCTGTTTAGAGGAGCAATTTATTTTTCAAAGTCGCGGTGCCTCTGTTTAGAGGAGCAATTTACTTTTCAAAGTCGTGGTGCCTCTGTTTAGAGGAGAAATTTACTTTCCCAAAGTCGTGGTGCCTCTGTTTAGAGGAGCAATTTATTTTTCAAAGTCGTTGAGCCTCTGTTTAGAGGAGCTTTGGTAAAAAAAAAATAAGAAAACAAAAAACAAAAAAACACAAAAAAAACAAAAAATGACAACGTTGAGTTGAGTCTTGATTAGGTGTCTACGTCTTTGCGCAATTTCTGTTTCACAGAAAATGTGCAAAGAGGGGCAGCTGTAGACACCCAATTGGGTCCAGGCCCAGATCAATTGGGCCTGACCCAAATAGGTAAGGCTCAATTCAATTTTTATCCTGTATTATTATTTTTTTTCTTTCTTTTGTATTTTATGTATTTTTATTATTTATTATTATTATTATGTATTTATTTATTTATTTTTTATTAGATTAGATTTATATGTATTTTATTTATATAGTTATATATTTATTATTATATGATTATTATTATTATTATTATTTGTTTTATTTTGTAATATATTTTTGGGTTTATCTTATTTTATTTGTTATTATTTTTTTTATTTTTATACTATAATATCTTTTGATTTATCTTTTCTAATTATCTAGTATTTTTTTTATTTTGATTTTTATTTTGGAGGGCTAAGATTGAAGGCTGAAGAATCCCACTGTGGAGGGAAATTCAATCAAAAGAGTCCAATTGGATTCAAAGATTAAATCCCCGTCCAATGAGGAATTGGGATTGATCAGGAACTCCTGATCAACCCCTATAAAAGGCACCTCCTGGAACAGATGATGGACACAAGAAAACAGTAAGCAAAAGCTACTGATTGAGAGTATAGGGGCGTATAGAGAGCTAAGAAAAGGTTTACGAATGTTCTGGGAGTGAGAAAACAATTTTTTGAAGTTTTTTGGCCATTTTGTTTCTGGGAATTTCTGGAAATTCCAGATTCCGGTGAATTTTTCTACGAACCTTGAAGTTTTCGGTGACCTGCCCAGTTTTCAGCGAATAATCCTAGAAACTGATGATCTTCCGACCAACTTCCGGCGAACCTCCAGTGAAATTTCTAGATTCCGATGACATTTCTCAGAATCTGACGAAAATTCCACCGGTGTTCTTCGACCTTTTACAGAGAAGGGAGAGGAAAAAAGAAGAAGAGAGAGAGAGGGGGAAAAGGTTTCTACCGAAAAACGAAGGGAACTGCCTTTTATACACTCAAAAAATGATGTCGTTTTGGCTTTAAGTAACCAGAGGATCCGCGCGTTTTGTCGAAACCCGACCCGACCCAAGCGTCGACCCACTTTTCTGACCCGCGCGTGCCTGCCCCCTTCCGAGCCAAGCCGAGCCGAGCTTCCCAAGCCGCTGACCCGAGCCGTTTCCCTTCCTTGAGCCAAGCCACTCCAGGTTTTTTTTTTTTTTTGAAATTTTTATTTGTTTATTTATTTTTTAGGTTAGATTTATTTAATATTTTTTATCTTTATCTTATTTTTTTTACTTTTCTTTATTTTTTATCTTTATTTATTTTCACTTTTATTTTGTTCTATTTTCTTTAAATAAAAATCAAAGTTTCAAAAAAATATTTTTGAGGAAAAGTTGAAAGTATCAATTTTCCTTAGAAATAAATGTCCAAAAAAATATTTTTGGGGAAAAGTTGAAAGTATCAATTTTCCTTAAAAATAAATTTCCAAAAAAGGATTTTTGAGGAAAAGTTGAAAGTATCAGTTTTCCTTGGAAATCAAAGTTTCAAAAAATATTTTTGAGGAAAAGTTGAAAGTATCAATTTTCCTTAAAAATAAATTTTCAAAGTTTCAAAAAATATTTTTGAAAAAAAGTTGAAAGTATCAATTTTCCCTACACAAGAACAATCATCCATTCCTTCTTTTCTATTTTGATTTTGATTTTTCTTTAATTAATCCAACGACGGAGCCTCTGCAAGTGAAACGGTAGTTTTTCTTGCATACTCTTGAGGTGAGGGAATTTTCTCAATTTTCTGCTAAAAGTATTAGAGTCAATTGAGAATAATTTCCAATAATTAATTACTTGATAAAATTTTAAGGCTTTTTGGATAACACAAATTTAAGCTGGTACCATCTTTTGATGGACGTTGTGAGGGTGTTATAACCTTTCTCACACATAACCGAACTCCCAAACCCTGTTCTGGTTAGCAGACCTGAACCTATTCTTTTAAGGACCTTTAAACTTAGGTGTTCCCTGAAAGGACAGATTCTTTAGGTGGCCAATCGCACCTAGATAAAAAAGATTAGTGGCGACTCCCTTAAGTCAATGTCTAGCGATAGATCCTCGGATCTAGACGTTATGACACTCTCAACTCATATTTTTCTAATATGTATGACATTTAAAATTCAAATAGCTTTTAAACCAAATAATTAAAAATTATCTATTCTTCATAATTGTCATCCAAGAATTATCTTATGCTTTTAAGTTTATAAATAGTATGTGCTATATCATTTTTTTTCTCTTTTAGTTTACAAAAGTTGGTTTAAAGGTATATTTTTTTCATTTTTTCTCAATAACTTAAATGATAAGTGAAGGTATATTAATTTTTTTTAATGATTTAATTCATCATTTAACAATATATTTGGAACTATGAAAAGCGCTATATATCCATTTCTAATAAAACTAACAATTTTATATTTTAAAAAATTTGATTATCAACTATTTCTTTTTAGATTCGATATCTGATGTTGCAACCATTTTGTATGTGGAAGGATATGTAGACACCGATTTTGTCCTGATCTATTGTTTTAATTTTGATAATAATATTTTTAATAAAAAAATATTAATAAAGTAAAAAAAAATACGTAAACAAACAAAAGAAACAAAATAAGACAGAAGTCAAAAAATTGGAACGGCGCCGCTGTCGTCTGCCCCCACCACCACTAGTTGTTAATGGCCGATCGACCGCCAATCACGGACGGTAGGTACAATTTTTTTTGTTAAAAAATGGGATTCGAATCCCAGAAGATCTGGGATTTGAATCCCAACAAGATCTATAAATAGAACTTCTTATTTGCAAATAAAAGGTGGGGTAACCCAAAAAAAAAAAGAGGGCAGAACGGAAGCAAAAAAAAAGAACAGCAAAAAAAAAAAAGAAAAGAAAAGGGAGCTTCTGTAAAAAAAAAAAACTTCTGTAGAAACACAAAAAAAAATAGCAGTCCTCTGGAATGGGGAACCCAGCGCCAGGAAGCCACCTAAAAAAAAAAAGAGATCAGTCAATTCTGTCCACCAAAAAAAAAAAGAGAGAGAGAAAGGAGACCGAAACTTTGAGCCCCGATCTACGTCGATCGGGGCTGTTTTTTGTGAAAGGAGATCGAATCCAGGAAGATCGCGTCGAAGAGAACCACCAGAAGGATTTTGGTAATTTTTCCATCACCGACGACCGACGTCAGTGGCGATCGACGCCAGCGACGGTCAACGCGGTGCTCCGACGGTCGGACTGCAACCTGCCGGCAGACCTCTCCCCCAGCTCTTTCTCTCCCTCTCTCTTTTTTTTTTCTGAAATGGAAGCCAAATGAACCAAAAAAAATCTTCAACTATATATAGCAAAGCAAAAACTCAAAACGACGTCGTTTAAGGAAAGACCCAAAACGACGTCGTTTCAGCTAAGGAGGATCTGCGCATTGACCCGGATCTGACCCAGGATCTGCGCAACCCTACCCGTTGACCCGCATCTCCAACATCTACTGACTGGTCCAATTGAACCGGTTTGAACTAAACCGAATCGGTACTGAATCGTCCAAACCGAGCTGAACTGCCGGACCGAACCGTCCGATCGAACCACGCGTTGACCGGTCCCATTCAGGTAAAAAAAATTTTTTTATTTTTATATATTATTTTATTAATATTTATGTATGTTAAAATATTTATATTTGTTAGATTAAATGATGAAATTGTGATTAAATTTTTTTATGTAATTATGTTAATAAACTTTAAAAACAATTATATAAAAATAAGTTTAATAATAATACTAAAGTAATAAAAAATGAAAGAAAAGAAAATTTTTATCCGACGATGAGATTCAAAGGTATTTCGAGTAGTGATGCCTACGAAATCTCTAGGTGAGAAGATTTTTTTAAAATACTACTAGCGTATTGGAGTATTTATAAAAGAATTTTCAATACAGTAAAGATTTTTTTTAATAATAAATAAAAATTAATTAATAAATTAAAAATATAAGCAAAAAAAATATGAAGAAAAGAAATTTAATCCAATGATGGGATTCTAAAAGTATTCAGAGTAGAGATGCCTATGAAATCTCTAGGTGAGAAGATTTTTTGTAAAATATTACCAGCGTATTGGAATATTTATAGAAAATCTTCAATATAATTAAATTCTTTTTTCTTTAAAATTTTAATTAAAATTAAAAAATTAATAAAATAGTTAATAAAATTTTTGAATGAGAATAAAATGTGTGCATAAACATGAAAATATTTTGCATGGTATGCATGACATAATTTCTTATGAAAAGTAAATTTAGACCTCCAAAGATGAGATTCTAAAAGTATTCCGAGTAGAGATGCTTTAAGAAATCTCTAGGTGAGAAAAAGTTCTTCTAATGTTACCAACGTATTGGAACATTTTAAGAATTATTTCAATAAAAAGGTTTTAATTTATTTTTCTCGAGAATAAATTTTTTTTAACATGACATTTTCTCACGAAAAATAAATTCGAGCCTCCAAAGATGAGATTCTAAAAGTATTTCGAATAGAGATGCTTTAAGAAATCTCTAGGTGAGAAAGAGTTCTTTTAATGTTACCAACGTACTGGAACATTTTAAGAATTATTTCAATAAAAAGGTTTTGATTTATTTTTCTCGAGAATAATTTTTTTTAACAAATAAAAAATCAAGGAAATTATTTTTAGAATACTGAAAATAAGACTGTTTTTATCAAAATCAAAGGATAACACGTTGTTAATTGGTACCGTTTTTAACGGGCGTTGTGGGGGTGCTAATCCTTTCTCACGCGTAACCGACTCCCGAACCCAGACTGTTTCGTATACCGTAAAATTATCTTTTTAATAAATTTTAATTAATTTTAAGATTTCATTAAAAGGATATGTTTTAATAGGTGGCCAATCGCACCTGGCCAAAAAAGATTGGTGGCGACTCCGTTATTTTTTATTTCGTTTCCAAATTCGTCGAGCAGACACAAAACTGTTACGACAGCTTGGCAACTCCACTGGGGATTACTTTTGTTTTCAAGAGTCAGGCCAAAATTAACTACTTGTTATCCTTAAATTTTGATTTAAATAGTCTTAATCACTTTCTTAAATTTTTATTTTTCATTTTAGTGAAGAGGGTAAAAAAAAAAACAAAAAACCAATACAAAACAAAAACAAATCAAAACAAATCAAAAATAAAAAGTAAAAAATTCACATACATTTATCTTACTATGCCTCTTATGTTTTATTTTTTATTTTTTTTATATATTGCTCTCAATAAATTAGGATATATTTGTACACAATAGCACGATGCATCTCATATATGAGCTCTATACCCGGGTTTCGTCCTTTATAAGAGGAAGTAAAGTACCTATGCTCTCGTGAGGTGATAACCTCCGCAATGGCAAGCGAAATACTTCCACTCGAATTGAACCATTTTCGTTCGTAGCCTGTAATGGGTGAGGATCGGGGTGCCTTACTAGTCCAACATGGACGACAGTGAGGAACAATTTGGGAACCTTTAGACTCTGTCAATCCAAACCCAGCATATAATAAGCCTAGAAAACCAATCTTATGTAGAGCCTTATCCATCATCTTGTAGTAAATACCTAAGAATAAAAGTTGTGTATAATACGAAACAAAACAAAACAAACAAAAAATCTCAAACAAAGAAAAAAAACACTAAAAAAAATGTTTTCTTTTCTTAAAACACATCCTCACACTAACTCAATTTTGTTTCTTTCTCTTTGTCTTTTTGCATTAATCATATGAAATAAATTTTTTTTTTCATTCATGCATCATTTGCATCATTTTTTAAAAAAAAATTTTTTTTTCAAAAATAAAAATTTTGACACATGGCATTTTGATTTTATTTAAAAAAATTTTGTGGTAATAAAAGTTCAAGAATAGCTCGTCCTTCAAAAATTTTGACTCAACCCGTTCACCATTCATACAATACCAAGACACAGAAAAGAATCATGGAACAAGAACAGGTTAGTCGATTTGAGAGAATTGAGAAAGCTCAAGAAGAACTAAGAGGGGATCTTAGTACAATAATGGATATGCTCAAAAAACTTGATAAGGAAAAAGCAGTGGAAGAAAATCCTAGTCTTCAAGGTCAATCAGCAGATATGGCAGATCCTGTCCATCTTTCAGGGTTTGAGCCACGACTGAACCAACCTTCATAAGGAACTAGAGTACCAATTCCTACTCACGGTGGATATCCTAACCCTTATCCAAGAATGACATCTACACTTACTTCAGGATAATTTCAAAATTTTGTTAATCCCAGTGTAATGGAAAAACCACCTGAGCCAATCTTAGTTTCTGATTTGGATGATCCCAAGGAAAGAGAAAAGCTAGAGATGGAAACACCTGAAAATGTAGAAGATACCAGTGCCCGAGAGAAGATGAAGTTATTGGAAGAAAGGCTTAGAGCTGTAGAGGGAATAAATTTTTATGGCTCCACAGATGCGGTTGACCTTTGTTTAGTTTCAGACGTGATAATTCCGCCTAAATTCAAGGTCCCTGAATTTGAAAATATGATGGCACAAAATGCCCAATGACCCACATCACCATGTATTGTCGAAAGATGGTAGCATATGCTCGAGATGAGAAGTTGTTAATGCACATATTTCAAGATAGTCTTACGGGTTATGCAGTTAGATGGTATATCCAATTAGATAAGACTCGTATTCGTTCTTGGCAAGAGCTTACAAAGGCATTCCTTACACAATATCGACATGGCACAGATATGATTCCAGATCGTCTATCTCTTCAAAGTATGGAAAAGAAAGCAATTGAAAGCTTCAAGGAGTATGCACAAAGATGGAGAGACGTGGCTACACAAGTTCAACCTCCTTTCACCGAGAAAGAGACAACTATTTTATTTGTGAATACTCTGAAAGCACCGTACTATCAGAGATTGATAGGCAATGTAACCAAGAACTTTACAGACATGGTGATTTTCGGTGAAATTATAGAAAATGCAATTAAGAGTGGCAGGATTAAGTTAAAAGATACGACAGATGTTGAAGAAGAAAATACATCAAAACAGAATAAAAAAGAGGTGCAAGCAGTCACACTGGAAGGGCATCTACCTAATAGCTTTATCCCGTATAATCCTTATCTTGCTTATCAACCCTATCACCTTGTCATAAGTCATATCTCTCAAAACCCATATATTTGCCAACCAAGCCAGCATTTGAGCTTTTCAACAAACTCTCATCCTCAAGTGGTCATTCACGATCTTGTTCCCACATTTGAATCCACCACCCAACCAACAAAAAATCAGAAGAGACTAAGGAATGATCAAGAAAAATTACCCATTCCTATTTCTTACCTTTTGCCTTTGCTAATAAAAGGTCGATATCTCACTCCTGTGCCTCTGAAAATAACACCAAATCCATTAGCAAGGAGTTACAATCCCAATGATAAGTGTGATTACCATATGGGGGCAATTGATCACTCAACTGAAAAATACAGGTAGTTGGAAGAAAAGGTTGAAGATCTTATCAAGAATGGTATTTTGACTCCGGAGGTAATAGAACAATGAAAGTTGTTGACTCTGTTCAATTGTGAGAAGTTGAGATGAAGAAGGAGGTGTCAAGTTTTAAAAATTAGGATAAGATGATTTTTTTTTTACTATGTATGTAGGACATGTGCATTGTGTCTCTAGGAGTTATTTAACTTATTTTGGAAGAATTGAATACTTTGAATCTTTTTCATGAAATTTTCTCTTTATGCATTTGGATAAAAGTCCCACATAAGTAACTTTAAAAAAAAAAGTTTTATTTTGTAATAAAGATGGAATAATTCTTAAAGGAAATGGTGATTACTGTTAGGAAAAAGCTCATCAAATACCTCCACACCTTTTCAAATACTTTCATGTCCTTAATCACTTAAATGATTGGACTCATCAACCATAACCTTTCAGGGAATGTGAGTTTGAGTTCAGACCTTAAAGGGCTGATAATCTTTTCATGGGCAAAGAACAAAAGAGATTAATTTTGAAAGTTTGTTTTGAATTTCAAAAATCAAATATTCTTTCAAATTTTCCAATTGATAGTCCAATGTGTGTCAAAATTTTGTTATGACCATAGATACAAAAACACTTGAGCCTTTTTCTTAAATAACCTTTGTTCCATGTCTTAAGGCACATTGAAAAAAAAAATCTCTCTTTCTGCCTAAGATAATTTATTTCATACCTTTATACTTTTTCTCTTTCTTTCACCAAGAAAATGCCAAAAAAAAAAAATTTAGAGCCCAAAGAGCCTTTTTGAGCTATGCGATCAATCCTATACGACTTAATCGTCGTTAAAACCTTGAGTAAAAAAAAAGGATCGGGCATAAAAAAAAAAAACAAAAAGGTCATATTCAATGATTTGCTCTTCTACCCAAGTGATCATGTTTGAAATGATGAATGGCCATCTTTCTCTATCCTTCTTGTACAGAAAAATTATCCATTTGTTACCCATTTGAGCCTATTAAATTTTTTGTTCTAAAATAAACCCTAGCCAAGGATCGTTTTCTACATTAAGGAAAAAAATTAGGATACATTCAAGATTAACTTTAAGAAAAGTATCCGATATTGGAAGCATCTAACATGTCCTTCGGAGGTGAAAGTCTGGGGTAAAAAAGTGAACAAGGCTTCGATTGAAATTTTAAGATTCAAGAAAGTAAACAACCAAGGATAAAGTTAAGTATTTCTAAGGCAAAACAAAGAAACCTTAGAGATAAGAGTCTGAAGCTTCACTTAGAATTCGAAAAAAAAAAAAAAGAAGAAAAAATATATATACCTTGAAAATGAGAATTCAAGGCAAAAAAAAAAAGGGTGCTGAAGTTGCTGAAATTAAAGCAAAATGTTTCAAAAAAAAGAGGGGGGAGCAAAAGAAGAAAGTCATAGAGTGCTCATCAGGATCCTTGGCCTAATCACCCTGAATAATATATTTGAGCCTATTTAGCCATTTTTTTCAGAACCCTTAACCTTGGCCTACATTACACACCTTGAAAAGTCCATTTTGATCAAATATGGATACTTGGATTGAAGAGCAATATCCCTGAGTTTGTATATACTTGTTGAATTCTTCATTGATAAAAAAAAAAGCCTCTAAGGTGAAAACCCCAAAAGGGCAGTTTAGAGCTAATTTGAGACCCCAAAATGAATTTTAAAGTTTCAAGGTTCTATCCGAAATAAAAAGTCTTGATACAAAACTTTTAGAAATATCAGTACCCATTAAAGACCTTCCTTTAAAAAAAATAGCCTTTTCTTCTTCTCAAATCTTGTTTGGCTAGTTTTGACTCACATTAGAGTATCACGTTTTCAATAAAAAAAAAAGTGTTTTAAAAAAATTTATCTCTTTTGGGAGCCCAAGAGAAATCCTTGCAACCCTCGCTGAGCTTTACATGAGATACGCCACCAGTGAAAAAATTGAATTGTCAATTACCTCACCTATGAGCCTTTCAAATAGTAATCATCAATTTTCAAGAGATTTAAAAATCTTGAGTTTTAAATCTTTTCATTCAATAGCAAAGATACTTTTGTGGGGTAATTTTTGATTACTTTTGAAATATTTCAAGATTATTGGAGCATTTTGCACATAATACTGAGATTATTTTTTAGGTGAAAGTAAAAATTTAAACAAAATTTAAAAAAAAAAAAAAAACAAAAACAAAAACAAAAATTTTTCACAAAAAAAAAATGGGGCAAGAAGAGTTTTTGCATTTGCATCATGGTATTTGCATCACAAAAAAGATATTCGTATTTGCATCACTTGTATAAGATATTTGCATTCACACCATAAGAAGAATTTACATTTGCATCATGGCATCTGCATCTTAAGAAAAGGTATTTGTAGGGGCATATACATGAAAAGGACATTGTCATTTGCATTGTAAAAAAAAAAAAGTCAAATGTATCAAGTATTTGCATTCTTACGTTGGTATTAACATTTGCATCAGCATCATTTGATGAAAATAGATATTTGTATCATGTTTACATTTACCAACTTCGAAAAAAGGAGGCATGTTTTTAAAGTTTTAAAGTCTCTGTTTCAGAAGAACTGTTCTCAATCAAGATTTCAAAGCCTTTATTTAAAAAAAAGACCTTTAGAGTCTTAAAAATCTCTGATCAGGCGAAAGCCATGTGTTAAAAGATTTTTAAAATTTTAAAGTTTCATTGCCTCTGATTATGAGGAGCATTCAAAGATTTTACGATTTTGTAAGACCTCCAGGCATAATTCTGTAAGACCCCCGGGCATACTTCTAAGACTTTTGGATGATTCTGTAAGATCTCCAGGCATGATTTTTAAGACTTTCAAGTAATTTTGTAAGACCTTCGGGTATGATTTTTAAGACCTCCGAGCATGATTCTGTAAGACCTCCGGACATGACTTCTAAGACCTCCAAGTATGATTTTTAAAATTTTTGGATGATTCTGTAAGAACTCCGAGCATGATTTTTAAGACCTTCAGGTAATTCTGTAAGACCTCCGGACATGATTTTTAAAACTTTCGGATGATTCTGTAAGACCTCCGGGCATGAATTCTAAGACCTTCAGGCATGATTTTTAAAACCTTCGAATAATTTTGTAAGACCTTCGGGTATGATTTTTAAGACCTTCGGATAATTCTGTAAGACCTCCGGGCATGACTTCTAAGACCTCTTGATATAAATTTGATTCACGGTGTTATCCCGATCAATTTTTTATTTTTTGACTTGTGGTGTTATTCCAATCAATTTTGTAAGACCTCCGGGCATGATTTGTAAGACCTTCGGGCATAAAATCGATTCGCGATGTTATCTCGATCGATTCATTATTTTCGACTTACGGCGCCAAATTTGAAAAAGATGAGAATTTTAAAGTTGTGGAGCCTCTGTTGAGAGGAGCTTTTTCAAAAAATAATTTTAAAGTTGTTGAGCCTTTGCTGAGAGGAGCTTTTCCAAGATAAGAATTTTAAAGTTGTGGAGCCTCTGTTGAGAGGAGCTTTTTCAAGAAGAAATTTTAAAGTTGTTGAGCCTCTGCTGATAGGAGCTTTTCCAAGATGAGAATTTTAAAGTTGTAGAGCCTCTGTTGAGAGGAGCTTTTTCGAGATGAGATTTTAAAGTTGTGGAGCCTCTGTTGAGATGAGCTTTTTCGAGATGAGAATTTTAAAGTTGTTGAGCCTTTGTTGAAAGGAGCTTTTTCAAGATGAGAATTTTAAAGTTGTTGAGCCTCTGCTGAGAGGAGCTTTTTCAAGATGAGAATTTTAAAGTTGTTGAGCCTCTGCTGAGAGAAGCTTTTTCAAGATGAGAATTTTAAACTTGTGGACCCTCTGTTGAGAGGAGCTTTTTCAAGATGAGAATTTTAAAGTTATTGAGCCTCTGCTGAGAGGAGCTTTTTCAAGATGAGAATTTTAAACTTGTGGAGCCTCTGTTGAGAGGAGCTTTTTCAAGATGAGAATTTTAAAGTTGTTAAGCCTCTGCTGAGAGCAGAGGAGCTTTTTCAAGAAAATTTTAAAGTTGTTGAGCCTCTGCTGAGAGGAGCTTTTCCAAGATGAAAATTTTAAAGTTGTGGAGCCTCTATAGAGAGGAGCTTTTCTCAAAAAAGAAAAAAAGAAAAAAAAAACATCACGATCTATTTTCGAACAAAATCGTTGTCTTTGTCTTTACCCT